>MU860226.1:0-19993 GCA_033296875.1 Achaetomium macrosporum | reverse complement strand
CCCCCCGGGTCCAGCATGCAGATGTCTGCTTTGAGGTGCTCAAGCCACATAGGCCAACCGGCAGGTTCGATCATTTGTTTCGGCACGTTTGGTGGCCTTTCACCTTTTTCATCCTTGGATTCGATCGTAGCAGGCTCACTTCCCATCGCGTCAAGCAAGTCCTCGTCACATTCTGCATCCGCCTTGCACGTGAACGCCACATTGGTATAGGAAATATCTAAAATCGTGTCAGCTACTGGCGCAGCCCATATCACGCAGGGCTCTGCAACCTACCGCCATGGGCGATCCCGAGCTGGTGCGCAAACGCTACTGCATCGAGCAGCTGTTGAGCGGCCCTCAGAATTGTATCAGGCCGAAGCGTCAGACCGTGGTCATTGTAGGTTTCAAGGACTTTCTCAATGCTCGGTCCGACGAAGTCAGTAACGATGCAGTTATGGGTCCCATTCGGGCCCTCGTGGCGGAAAGTGTCGAGCACGGGAGCGAAGAATCTCGGCTTCTCCAGCTGCGATGAGGCGAAACGCTGCTCCAAGTAGCACACGACTCTGACTTCGGGATCGTTGTCCGGCATCAGAATAGAGTAGTTAGCCGTCTTAATCTTGATGGCTACTCATCGCCTGGGCATCGTTAGCGTCACAGCGACACCGCGATCGAAGGATGCCTGCAAAGCGAAAGTGAAGACGCACTGTTCTGGGATGTCTAGAGCAAACCACACTGTTGAGAACCCGCCCCAGCCGAGTTTATGGCGAATTATATAGCGGCCGCCGTGGAACTCATCGTCGATTGCGACTGGATGGTACCCTCCGGGCTGGTAGCTATATAGGCTCTCATGTTGTATGTCTTCCAAGAATGGATCGTGAATGAAGAAAGAGTAAGGATTCCTGGGTGTCGACATAATGGCTGCTTATCGGTCAGGACGAGTGTGGTGATGGAAGTGGATGGCGGAATTCTCGTCGTTGATGGCGGTCACCCATAGCTTGGCTTACTCCGCCCCTCTTTCCTCATTATGATCGTCTGCCAGAAAACGCGGAAGCTCGTCTCTCAGAGGTTAGTTCTGGGTACCAACTTCCTTGTGCGCAGGACAGAGCAAGTTGCTCGGTGATGGTTGTCGAAACGCTTTGCCGGCAGGAATCGGCAGGAGCCAGGCAGTGAGGTACGGTATACAGTGTATGCACTCACGCTGCCCTTGGGTGTGCTTCACCCCTATGGCCGTCTCGTACTGCGAGATAGATGTGGGTTTCAGATATGCTGGATGGAAATGGGATGGTTACAAACACCTTTTTCTTTTCGGAATGAAACTGACGTAGTCTATTCTCACCAGTCGTTGGCTGGACGCGAGCCCCTTGATTCATCTAGGCGAGACCAGCATCAAGGAGGTGGCATATCACAGAAGAAGACCCGACCCATATAACATTTGAAAAGTCTGAAGAACGGAATAATGGAAGGTGATGTCATTCTCACAAGTGAAGTGTGGGATGAAGTGCATAGTCGAACAGACAAAAAAGGAGCCAAAGGACCCGGAGAAGCCTAGGATGAAAATCAAACGTGGTGCTGCCATAGATACTAAGGTTGGCTAATCACACAAGGATCGTCTCAAGCAGAGAATTTGACCTTGGGCAGCTTTCAAACGCACACGAATGATCTGGCTTAACGATGTATTGCTGGCGGAATCAGGTCATACTTATCAAAAAAGTCTGAGGTAGTTATGGCTGTTGCCATAGACTTGTGGCTTAGTTTACCCTGAGGAGCTGGGTAACGGTTGTGGATGAAGCAAATATAGGGTGGCCGGCGTGTCACACTGCAGGATAGCCAGGGGTAAAAGATTGATGGGAATGTATGATGAATCTGGTGCATTGAAGTAGATGATCAGAGGAAAGATCTAAGGAATGGATGGATCGTTGCGATCGCCGCTTATTTACAAAGGAAAAGCCCCATAGTAGTAAGATGCTCCCAACATATTATTACCCTAGCTCAGTGCCAAGAGCCCTGCTCTATACGATACACCCTCTAGTTGCTTTTGAACAGAGAGCAACTGCTATTGCTAGTATAGTTGATAATACCGTATATAATATTAAGGTAGTTTATAAGCTATATTTGCTAGCTCTACTAAATCGCTCCTTCCTTATATATTATCATGGGATTCCCCATTCCTGGTCACGTGGTTGCCTCTGGTATTTGAGGTTGGTCGCTGCCTCGCACCTGTCATCTAGATCTTGCTCTCCTCGTCGCAATATCAATCTTGTATGTGCGAGCTGACCCGACTGTTGCCCGTCACAATATCATCTTCAGAGTTGTCGTGCATGTCCAATCCATAGGCGGCTCTTTTGATGGTAATGTCCTACGAAGCTACCTACCTTACCTATATACCTAAGTACCTAAAGTGGCCAACCGGTCAATTAGACTAGTGAAATATAAACCGCAGGCCAGCTTGTCTGACTATTCAAGACTTCGAAAGATTCATTGCGATCGCGAATAATTGGCCTCATTCTTCCTGGAATCGAAGAGGGTTAAGCGCCAGACCTCTCTCACAACCTACCGGGAGGCATAGAGACGCATACGGCTGGAATAGAAATTGGGTTACTGTCCATACCGAAAAGGAAGTGGCGCCAGTGATGCGATTTGCGGTACTGAAGGGTGAGCAAATGTTCGAAAACTTAGAGGGGCACTCCAAGATCTCAAACGAAAAAGAGGGGGAAAAAGGAGAAATCAAAGGAATAACTAAGAGAAAAGAAGAAAAAAGTGAAGTAAAAAGAAGGAGAAAAGAAAGAAGAAACAATAGAAAAAGGGAAAGAAGAAGAAGAAGAAGAAGAAGAAGAAGAAGAAGAAGAAGAAGAAGAAGAAGAAAGAAGGCCGAATAAATTTCAGTCCGCCTCCTGAGGTGTGAGTCCGGCTGATACCTCTCGTATCAATGCTTTCCAGTGTCCGGCGTTCTTTTGGCCAGAGGGAGAGGGGCTAATGTGAGGGGGCTTGCGCATGTGACAGCTGTGACTTCCTGCCAAACCGACAGCAAGTGCCATGCAAGAGGATGACCTTCCATGCAGGTAGGTGCCTTGGCTCGTCCGCCCCGCTTGAAGCGCCGCCGGATGATGCACGGAGCTGACAGCGCAGAGAGAGGCTGTCCCGAGGGAATAGCATGGGCATACGCCCTTTCCCCAGTTCTGGGGCGCTAAATGGTTGACGAGAGAGCCTGACAAATTGAGAATAAACATGCCGTTTGCCTGTCTCCAGCTCCGATTACTCGCCGACGACATACTCACCTCATCCAATCCACCGTGTTCCGGACGAGCAGTTCATCTGCGACCTTACTTTTCCCTAAAGGATAGCCCCTCCTGTTGGCAGCTTTCAACCGGGATGCTCAACGATAGCTATGCCTCTTTCCCCAGACGCACGACAGAAGTTTCGAGCGAAGACAAGGTTCGGAGATGACAGTGACGATGCTATCGATCACATTCCCCTTGAGGAGCTGGGCAACAGCAAGCCTTCGTCGCCATTCCTAAACCCAAATATTCCTCGGTCACTGTCAGCAAGTCCATTCTCGGAACATGGCCGACTCTCGCCATGTCAAACGGGAGCTTTGTCACCGATTCCGTACATCCATCCTCCACGGATGAGGAGGGCGGCAATCGCACAATCCTTGCGACGGTTCTGGGACGACAACCGAGGGGTGATTCTGGTGGGCGTCTCCCAATTTTTCGGGGCTCTCATGAACCTGGCGGCTAGGCTCTTGGAACTCGAGAGTGGGATGCATCCGATGCAGATCCTCTTTGCTCGCCAGAGTATGACTACTGCTCTCTCTTGCCTGTACATGTGGTGGAAAACGGTCCCTGATTTCCCACTTGGACCCAGAGGCGTCAGGGGAGTGCTGGTCATCAGAGGCCTCTCCGGATTCGTATGTATTCCATTCTTCTGTGATGATGGTAGCCGGGATGACGTCTACGAACAACCATTGCTCACACTATCCACAGTTCGGTATCTACGGCATGTGGTACTCAATGATGTACCTACCCCTTGCCGAAGCCACCGTCATCACCTTCCTCGCCCCGATGCTCTCAGGCTACGTCTGCGACATCCTGCTCAACGACCCCTTCACCCGCAGAGAACAACTGGCCTCCTTCATCGCCATAGCAGGCGTAGTCCTCATCGCCAGACCAGCCTCCCTATTCGGCGGCGACCATTCGGACGACACAACTATACTACCCCCGAACCAACCCAACTCAACGCTCATCCCAGAAATACCCACCCTCCACCCAAGAGCAGCCGGCGCTGATATGAATGAAAGCGAACCAACGCCAACCCAGCGCCTCTTCGCAATCCTCGTCGCCCTGATCGGCGTCCTGGGCGCCGCAGGCGCTTACACGGCCATCCGCTGCATCGGCAGGCGGGCGCACCCCCTAATCACCGTGACCTACTTCTCAGCGTGGAGCACGGTCGTCAGCACCGCGTGCCTGCTCGCCGCGCCCAGCCTCGGCTGGCCCGACATCAACTTCCCCGGCCTGCTGCCCTCGTCGGCGTACGAGTGGTTCCTGCTGGTCTCGCTCGGCACCTGCGGGTTTGTCATGCAGTTCATCATGA
Source organism: Achaetomium macrosporum (assembly GCA_033296875.1). Taxonomy (NCBI): domain Eukaryota; kingdom Fungi; phylum Ascomycota; class Sordariomycetes; order Sordariales; family Chaetomiaceae; genus Achaetomium; species Achaetomium macrosporum. The sequence continues at coordinate 15,424 of MU860226.1, read as the reverse complement.
CGGCCGGGCTGGGCGGCGACGGGAGGAACGCGAACCGCGCGACGGCCATGACGTATACCCACATGCTGTTTGCGGCTGGGTTTGATCGCTGGGTGTTTGGCCACCGCATGGGCGTCGTTAGTGTCGTGGGGTGTGGGTTGATTGTGGGCAGTGCACTGTGGGCAGCTCTGGGGAAGAAGACAGCGCCGGCGCCTGGTGAGGAAGGGGGGAGGAGAGAGCGGAGGGGGGATGTTGAGAGGGATGGGAGTAGTGGAGGAGAGGAGGCTGTGCCCATGCTTGACGATGACCCCGGGGATGAGGAGGAGGAGGAAGATGAACGTCGTTCAGAGCGACCTATACATAGACATTAAAGATAAGGCTCTGCTTGCAGGGTTACGTACCAGGATATCAACGCCTGCTGCGAGCGGCATCTGGAAAGGGAGGATTTTGAGTCTGCTCCAACTCGGGGAGAGCATAGCAGCGTAACAGCATTAGATCAGAAAATTACTATAAGTAGACCGATTCCAGCTTGCGAAGTAATTTCCAAGGCGATTTGTCACAGTATTGGGTAAGTCGTATAGATGATTGAGATGCCACGTAGTATACTGTCAGTCTGTCACCCCCTTACCTAGGCACCGCAAGCTCGAATCCTCTTCCGAGGTGTCCATCCTTTCAATCATCAAAGTGGAACGCCAAATCCTAATGGTCTACTTGGCATGCCAAACTCTAACGATGGTCTACCTACGGTGCTGAATTATCAGCCGCATAATGTCTGTTTCTGGCAATATGAGTGGGCATACCTGTATTTTCATACGTTTCATGCCCTTCAATGCCGATGTTCTGCTGGGCAATAATCATATTAATTTCTACCCAGGACTCGTTGCGTGAAGAAATTCGATCTCAGCGCCCCGTCAACCGAGCGTAGAGAACAACTTCATATATTTTTGAATTCGAGCTCGCAATCCGCTCATGTGTGAATGAACAGTTTATGCACCTCTGCAAGGTAACATTAGTAGCGTCGAGGCCAGTATTATGGTTATGATGTCCTCGAGCTGAACATTGGCCACGATAACTAAAAGCAGACTTGCAGCTAATATATAACAATCCCCCCTGGGGACGACCGTGAAGAAACTTATATTCAGTGCTAAAAGTGAACCTATAGATTGAAAATAGGCTTGTTTCTACAACCCTTATACAGACTTGTTGTTACACTGTCGACAGGATAGTAAGGCCCCAAGCCCATATTTAGAATCGAAGACTGTGACGGTGACAGTGACCGTTTTGGCGCCTCCCCATGGCGCGCTATGGTATTATTCAAATGCCGCCTCCACCAACCGCTCGAGACTTCACTTACTTCACTCAGGTCTTTTTTGTTTGACGTGTTTATACCACAGTATCTATGATAGCTGTTATTGGTTACATTGGACTTGTTGCGCTGATCTACCGGTACTGGGTCCCGCACGTGAATAGGATCAGGCCGCCTCCAGAGAACCTTGATGTAGATAATACTCCTGCATATCGACGTACCTGAGAGCCAGGTCCTCACTGTTTACCTTCATGAAATGCGCATTATCATCCTCGGATAAGTCAAACATTACTCTTTCGAAATCGAGGACCATGATCTTCCCATCTACAAGCTGAAAGTTTCCGAGTTGCGGGTCATCGTCCTGTACTTTGAAGGCATGGACTGCTCGATAGCATGGCTGAAGAAGAGCCGACAACTCCTCCAGTTTCAGCGTTGCCCCTTCGGGTGACAGCAATGACACGCCGCCCAGTCACTCTAAGATCAAAGCCCTTGACCCCTTATAGTAGCAGAGCCCGTAACACTTCGGGATAACCACGCCTTGCGGAGGCCTGAGTCGGTCGTAGGCCTTCACCTCAGTATCAAACAACCTCTTTAGCACGGATGCTTCTTCGCCCTGTTTCTGTGTTTTTAGGACGAGGTGGTCGGGAAGAAACCATTCTGGCAAGATGGCGTTAAACCATGACCGAGCGAAGGCAGGAAGATGGTCGAAACAATAGCCAACGAAGCTCGCGACTAGGGATGGGCAGATATGCAGGTGTAGAAGATGCGGGCGGTCGTGGGAAAGTTCCGTGGCAAAGGCGGATATATAGCGGGTCCTGAACCAGAAAGACTTTTAGATTGGGTTAGTATTAGGTAGTACGTCGCAGATGGATGCCGCCACGCAGCAACTTACACCTGCTTTTTTCGGCCGGGCAGTCTCGGTTCTGGCAGCATCAAGTCGCGCAGCGCAAATGCGGTAGTTTTCTGGTTCTCCAGGACGCCTAAGCTTCGGTAATATGATCTCATAGCCGCCAGCCGTAGCGGGTGCTGATTGGTGTTTATCCGCATCCACCTTGCAGTGGTGAAAAGCGTTATTGTTTTTGGTGCGTTGGGTTGACACTATCACGCTTTTGCCAAATCTGGCGGACGACGGGAGGATCCGGCACGTGACTGCGCAATCTGCAGTTGGTGCCAACAGTGCCAGTAAAGTAAGGAGAGTGTCAGAGAGCCATTGGTTATAGGCTGGCAAACGGAACGCCGAAATACCTTCTGCTTGTTGCGAGAGTCAAAGCGCATCGATCACCTCTGAGAAAGGCACCCCGCGGCGGCCGCCGCGTCCCTGCAGCCCCCAAGATGGCGTCAAACGCGAACACCGAAGACACCCGCGACGCGCTGAACTCGCCGGAGCCGAGACGGCGACCACTGCGCTCCCCTAAACCGTCTGCCAAAGTCCGAGAAACGTTGATTTTCCTCGAAAACAAGGCAAAACCGACCAAGAATACGTCGAGTGCGGCCACGCGACCCGATAGTGCACCCACCCTGGATGGAAGGACCAGCGTCGCGCAGAGGCTGCTGGCCGAGGCCAGCAACACGCGTCAAAAGTTGACCCAAGCACCGGAGGTTTGTATTGGGGTCACGAGATGGTGGAGGAGGACGCAGTTTGGGAAACTCCCGGTTTCTGGGGGTAAGTTGTAGGATCCAATCCGTCGTATTCCACGAGCTTAATATATCGTTATTCTATCCGGAGAATAAATGGAATTGACATGACTATTGTTATCTAATCTTGGCAATTTACATAGATTGCGCCCAAACCAAGTACCTAAGGAGCCAGACAACTTGATGCTCGACAGGGAGCTCTCTAAACTAGGTGCCTTACCTATACTGTGTAAAGCATCATTGATCACTCGCACCTAACAGTAGTGAACTTAACCCAAACCTTCGAGTTTTCGTTAGCGGGCCGCGTCGGGCCGTATCGGACTGTGTCGGACCGTTGCCAGGTGTCTTACAAGCAGGCAAGCAGCCTACCTAAACAGGAAACCCTCGAAAGTCCAAAAACCATTCGAAGCTTCCGTCCCCAGAGCTCAAGAGCCGAGTTCTGGTATTCAACTCTGGCCCAGCATTCCGTCAGCCTCGCAGTTTCCCTCACGTCCCCGCCAAAACCTCCCGACTCTCTTAGAGATCACTTTGTGAAACGGATCAAGCAGTATACCAGCGCACGATGGTCCAAATTAGCGAAGTGCGCGGCAACACTCGCGACCACCGCACAGCGGCGCACACACATATCAAGGGCCTCGGCCTCAATACAAATGGCATTGCCGAGAAGCAAGCCGCTGGTTTCGTCGGCCAGACCTCCGCGCGTGAGGTATGCTGTATACACGCCGATTTACATTCTACCTTGAAGTAAGCTGACCGTTTTTCTTTCATTGCAGGCCTGCGGCGTGGTCGTCGACCTCATCAAAGCGCACAAGATGGCTGGTCGGGGAGTGCTGCTCGCAGGCGGGCCCGGCACAGGCAAGACAGCACTGGCACTCGCCATCAGCCAGGAACTCGGCACCAAGATCCCCTTCTGTCCCATTACCGGCAGCGAAATCTACTCGACCGAAGTGAAGAAGACCGAAGTTCTCATGGAGAACTTCCGGCGTGCCATCGGGCTCAGGGTCCGCGAGACCAAGGACGTCTACGAGGGAGAAGTCACGGAATTGACACCGGAGGAGGCGGAGAACCCACTTGGCGGCTACGGCAAGACCATCAGCACCCTGCTGATCGGGCTCAAGAGTGCCAGGGGGCAGAAGAAGCTGCGGCTCGACCCAAGTATATACGAGGCGATACAGAAAGAGAGGGTTCAGGTGGGCGACGTCATCTACATTGAGACAAACACGGGCGCTTGCAAACGTGTCGGCCGGTCGGATGCCTACGCGACCGAGTTCGACCTGGAGGCCGAGGAGTATGTGCCGATTCCCAAGGGCGAGGTGCACAAGAAGAAGGATATTGTCCAGGACGTGTCGCTGCACGACCTGGATGTGGCAAATGCGCGTCCGCAGGGCGGCCAGGACATCATGTCGATGATGGGCCAGCTGATGAAGCCCAAGATGACCGAGATCACGGACAAGCTGCGGGCCGAAATCAACAAGGTCGTCAGCAAGTACATCAACCAGGGTGTCGCCGAGCTCGTGCCCGGTGTGCTCTTTATTGACGAGGTATGTCTCCCCGAGGTGTGATTGGAGTGTGGGGTGGTTTGTGGGGTCTGACTCTCCGCCCCTTAGGCACACATGCTTGATGTCGAGTGCTTCACGTACCTGAACAAGGCGCTGGAGTCGCCCATCTCACCCATTGTGATCCTTGCCTCCAACCGGGGCATGGCCACCATCCGCGGGGCCGACGACCTCGTAGCCGCCCACGGCATTCCCCCAGATTTCTTGACTCGTCTTCTCATCATCCCAACCCACCCGTACGAGCCCGACGAGATTAAGCGGATTGTGCGCATCCGGGCGTCCACCGAGGGTGTCCAGATCACGGACGCGGCTATCGACAAGATTGCCGAGCACGGCGTGCGAATCAGCCTTCGCTATTGCCTTCAGCTGCTAACCCCTGCAAGGTACGTTGCCATGTCTCGGATGCCCGCCGTGTCTGCGGAGCAGGGTGTGGAGAGGAAGGACAGTGCGCTGACCAAGTCGACAGCATCCTGGCGCGGGTCAATGGCCGCAGCCAGATCGACGTCCAGGATGTCGCAGAGTGCGAGGATCTCTTCCTGGACGCCCGGCGGAGCGCCGACATCTTGGCTAGTGAAGCTGGCCGGGGCTTCATTGAACCGAGGCTTTAAATGGCGAGCTCTGCAATATCTATGCTAGTGAAGTCAAGATACCCGATTATCCAGTGGATTAGTATCATAGGCGCTAGACAAGCGTTCTCTAGCCAACCGGCCAGTGGTAGGTCGTGGTGGAAGAAAGGAGTCTACACATCCCGCGTATCCTGAATCCGTCCCTTGACTGCTAGGTGCGCGGAGGCGATGCTACTGGAGGCTACTAGTATCACACCGTGGGTGGGGTGGCGTTGTGGCTCAAGGGGTAGTCACATCTCTGGTTTTCAACTTGCGCATGTATGACAGAAGAGGACACGGGCAGGTTGGGAAAAGTCGCGTTGCAGGTTGGAGTTGGCGCGGGATGTTCCTTTTGTCTTGTCATGTTGTCAGCCTTTATTGCGGGCTACTGCTGGCTGGCTGTTTGTTGCGCGGCTGCTGTTCCGTCCGTCAAAGACAACTCGGTATCCCATCACAACCACCACCAACACGCAACAACTGGATTTTGCCGCATAATTCAAGCCGCCGCTCCGGCCAGCCAGCAGGAGCACTGAAATGGAAACGAACAAGTAAGAGCAAGCAAATTGTGGGAGGGTGGACTAGGCCCGATTCGGCTGACATGGTCTTTGTTCAGCGCCGCGCATTCCAGAGGGCGGCATTCTGGGAAATTCCCTTTGGCATTGTCCCCCATGGCTGAGGGGGGCTTGGGTTTGAGGATTGGGAGATGTTCTCCCCGCTGCGCCCAACTGCGAACGGAAAATCTGCAAACGCTTGGGACAAAGAACCATGGGAGGTGGACGCACTCTCTCCACTGCTCTGCGGCGCATTCCCGAGACATCTGAAGGGTGCGAGCCTACCACACTTTGACCTACGGTCAACTGGGGACGGTTTGGCGCGTTGCCCGCTATTCATCATAGCAACCGTGGGTTGCCAATGGGGAAAGCCCATTCACCGTTCACCGTTGTTGGCTGGGATCATTGTCCGGCCGGTGAGTGTTAGTGGGAGGGATAGATCACAAAGGAGACAATCCAACGAGACCCCTCAACTATGATTTATTATATTATTCATTCTGAGTGGCAAGTTGGGAACAAGCCTTTTTTCATCTCCAGCCTCTCTCCTTCTCCCAAGTCCACTTCTTTCCTTTCTTCTCGCCGTCCGTGTAGACAGACAGCGGGAGAGACACACAGATCAGGTTTCCACTCAACTGGAACAGACCCTCCCGGTCACAGCTGTGTTGTGTGGTGGTGGTTCTGGTCTCTCTCCTTTCTTCCCACGCCCTCCGTTTGTCAACTTGGCCTGTCGCCCGGTCCCAGGGCCAGAAAAATGACAGAAGTAGTAGCCACGTCTTCTCAACCACGGGACCACCACTCTGCGCTCATGGGGCCCCTCACCCGCTCGGCCATGGCTGCTACGAGACCGGCCGGAGGAGCAGAGCCGGCAGTTGCGAGACAGCGCGAATCCGAGACCTCACCGACAGCCCCTTTATCTCCCTCTTCCGACCCACATCCGCCTAATCCTCCTCCTCCTTCCCCTGGCTCTGGCTCTCGGGAGTCTGGCCGGAGCACTACAACTAAGAAGCGTGCCGCCTCCATCAACACGGAGGAAGCTAACCGTCCCAAAATCGAGAACCTGAGTCTCGGAACGCCCAGCACGGCGAGTCCGCGGCCTGTTGATGCCGGCCGTGACCTGATTTGTCTCTGCACCCCGGCACCAAAAGTCCCACGGCCACGAAACGGTATGTTGCTGCCTTTCCCTTCCCTTGGTGCCCGTGGCTTGTGAAAGGAGACCACAGCTTTGGTTTGTTTACTTGCTCTTGTACTTGGCGATGTCAAAGCCTGTTTCTGTCTCTCTTTGTTGTTTTGACCCAGGCAGCTACGCAAGGGAGAGACATCTCCATCGCCAGGACCATCCGCTGACGCAGACACTGTGTCCAGCATTCATTCTTTACCGCCAACACTACCAAGCTCAAGTGGTGCAGCAAAACCCGGGGCTCGCCAACCCGGAGATCTCCAAAATAATCGGCGAGCAGTGGCGCGACGAGCCCGAGGAGAGCAAGAACCAGTGGAAGCTGCTCGCCGAGGAGGAGAAGCAACGCCACCAGCGCCAGTACCCGGACTACCGGTACCAGCCACGTCGAGGGAACAAGACCGGGAGCTCGCAGTCAGGTCGGCCTTCCGTGGCGCCGGGCGAAGATCCACACCGCTGTCCCAAGTGCGGCGGGCGGTACATCGCCACGCCGAGAACTCCGTCGACGCCCTTCATGACGCCGGCAGCCGCCAAGCCGGTGAGCACCACCACTTATGGCCCCCCGTCCGGGCATCACCAGACGTCCGAGTCGAGATCCGCCATGAGCCGAAGCAGCCGCTCCCACTGGGGACCTCCTCAACCCTCCAGTGGCAATGGCGGCGGCGGCCTGTACGACATGCACGAGGATTTCGAGAGCACCATCTCCCCCAACGAAGCCAAACGCCGCCGGTACAACGCCGCAGGAAGCTACCACAACTACCACGCCCTGCCCTCACCTCCGCCCCCGTTCCCCCCGTCCAGCCATCACGCCGCCTCTTCCCACCCCCATCCTCACCCGCGACAGCAACCATCCCTACGCAACCCATCCACGACTCCATCCGCTTACCCTCCACCTCCCTCCCTCCCAGGCCCATCCTCCATGCTCCCACGTGGCAGTCCCGGCCCCAGCCCAGGCCCCATGCCCCCTCCGCCCCGTCCATCGCACGTCGTGCCGCAACTCCACCCCTACTACCCCTCCGCCCCCCTTCCGTTCCGCGGGAGCGGAGGCGGCGGACCGCCATCAGACTTCGACGAATCCGTCCGCCTACCACCCCTGCAAACCCACCTGCCGACCTCCCCCGACAACGGCAGCGAGCCGAGCACAGGCGGCGGCGGCGGCGGGCCAATCCAGCACGGATGGGCAACGGGCCTGGGGATCCTCCATCCCACGCCAACTATCCCTTCGTATTCTTCTTCTTCTTCTTTGGCATACGGTGGAGGAGTGGTGGTGAGCAAGCGGGAGAGGGACGCGGTCGAGCGGGCGCAGGCGCGGAGTGTCGAGGCTATGGTCATGAGTATTTCCTTTGTGAATAAGCTGCGGGTGCTGGAGAGGATTAGCCCGCCTTTGGCCGCTTCTGAGCCGGCGGGGAGGGGGCCGGTGATTGCAGTTGAGGGGCCCGACACGAGATTGGTGAAGGCTGTCGCGGGCGTTGTGGAGCGGGCGTTGAAGGCGGCGGCGGCGGAGGAGGACGGCAGGTGGGAGGTCAGGTGCTGGGAGGATGAGAGTGTTAGCAAGAGCTGGCAGCAACAGCAAGGGGTGTTGGGGTCGGGTGGTGGTGGTGTGCAGGATGTGCCTATGCCTGGTGCTGGAATGGCTGCTGCTTCAGGTTCTCGGCATGGAAGCCAGGCGAGTATTGCTGTGAGCAGTACCAGTGGCGTCAGCAGCAGTCCCAACAGCAGCGGCGGCATCAACCCTTTCACGGCTTACCTTCGCACCATCACAGACTGGCACGCCAAATCCGCTGAGATCGTCAAGTTTGTCACCAGCATTTCCTCCTCGTCTTCGTCAACGGTCTCAACGACACCCACACAAGGCACCGCCACACATCACAAGACTGAAAGCGAAACGACCGCTCGCTCAACTGGCCCAACAACACAGCGCCATCCCCTCCCAAAACACCCCGCCACCCCCCCGAGCGGCCAAAAGCTAAAGCCCAAGTTGCCCATCGCCCTCCTCCCCTCAGGTTTCTCACTCACCTTATCCGACAGCTTCGCCTGTGCCGTGCCCATCTCAGACGCCTATGCACCCGTCGACCACTGGCAGTGGATGGCGACGCTGTGGCGGGGAATTGTGGGCGCTGATCTGGTCGTGTACGTCTTACCGCGGGCTCAGGCTCCGTACCACTCGGGTGTTGATGAGCCTTCTATCGGCAGTGACGTTGTGGGAGGAGGAGGAGGGGCGGTGGAGGTCAGGAGCGGGGGCTTGATTGTTGTTAAGGTTCCTGTTCCTGTTCCTGCTCCTGTTGTAGGGCCGGGTTCGGTGATTGATGAGGGTGCTGGGATTGCGGGGGGCGAGAGGGACGCGGTCGCGGTCTCGGCGGCGGTGGATGAGAAGATGGAGCGGCGGTTGGGGTTCGAGGTTGTTGAATGGGTGCGGAGTTCTGGATGGGTGAATATGGGCAGAGGGATGGATGGGCAGGTGGCAATGGAGTATTAGACTTGGTGCTGGCCGGTACCATCGGCTTTCAGGTTGTTTACTCGGAGATTGTGATGGTTCCTACGTTTGCTGACTTGGGAGGGCTTGGAGGAGCAAGAGCATCTGCTCCTTCCTTCCATTCTATTCACACATATCGAGACGGAGATTGTGCTTGTTACTACCAACGTCGCGGCCCTTCCTGTCTTCCAGGACCCATGCACGCGTGACATCGCTACACTGACATGGCTCGGGCAGGAGAGAGCTGGGCTGGACTTCTCGCGCAACGGAACATCTACGGCTTCACACGCAGCATGAACGCTACAGGCCGGAGAACAATTGCAAATGTGACATCCAGCTCTACCTAATGCCTTGCGAGAGTGCTCATGCCACCTCTGCAAGCAGGTGAAGGCATCCATGACGCAAGGGCTTCACGCTGCGGATGGCCCCAGAGAGAGGCCCCTGGAAGCAGAGCAGGTACGCGGGAGGGCTCCTTCCTGCAGTGAGCTTCAGACAGTGGGCATTTACTAACTGGGAAGGCACGCCGTTGGGGTTCCGTCCTTCAGTGAGCTCCAGAGGGGACTCACTTGCCAATTGGGAAGGCGCGTCGTTGGGTTCCTTCCTCCCACCCCCCATCACATGCAAGTGCTGTGCTTGAGCTTGGGCCACCTGGGCAGCTTAGGAAGCCGCGTCCTCTCGTCCCTCCTCCCAACTTCTTCCTCTTCCCAACAACTTCAAGACTCGATCGCACTTCACTTTGCAATTGAACCAGTTCAATCTGCGCGCGCTCAATTTGGAGAATCAAAGCTATCAGCAACTGCATCAGACTCGATTCTGCTCAATCCAATCACACTTTCTAAAATCAGCTCTCTGCTCAATCGGCTTCGCCTGCACTTGGGAATGTCGTCCAGCATCAAGCTCAACACCAACACCAACACCAACGGAACGGCAATCACAGCCTAGTATGCCAAAATGTCTTCCATCGGTGACTTGGCCATCGGCCAGAAGATACACATGAAGGACAATCGCACCGCCACCATCCGGTTCTTGGGTCAGACTTCCTTCGCCCCGGGTGACTGGGTCGGCATTGAGCTTGACGACGACTCCGGCAAGAACGACGGAAGCGTCCAAGGTGAGCGCTACTTCGAGTGCCAAATGGGCCGCGGCATGTTCGTCCGACCTTCCAACTTCCGTGTCGTCGACCAGCCGGGACCGCTCAACGCCGCTGCCACAAAGATCACACGTCCAGCCAGCAACGCGTTCAACAACAACGCGGTCTCACGCGTCACGGACGCGAATCTGGCGCGACGCAAGAGCCTCAATGATCCGTCGCCCACACCGGCACCGCGTCCAACGCGCCCGCCTAGCGGCCTTAGAGTAAGTCGCGCCTCCTTTGTTTGTTTACGATGTTTGAAGCTGACATTGGCGCCATCGCAGTCTCCTACCAGATCTCCCACGAAGCAGCTGAGCACCGCACCTTCCAGCTCTGTGCCGTCTCGCACCACCACACCTTCGAAAGCCAAACCTGCTGTCGGTGCTCGGCCCCGTCCTTCGGTCACGTCTGGCCGTGGGTCCATGGCTCCTCCACCTATCCCTGCACCCAAACAAGCCCGCCAGGTCTCTACTTCAGCTGCGCCCAAGACAACTGGCGTTCCTACACGCACTCTGAGCGGTCGGTTGCCGACAACGGCAAAGCCGGGCGCGTCTCGCCCGTCCACCACCAAACATGGATCCGCTAGCTCAGTCTCGGCCATTGCTGGCGTTCGTCCCGCTAACAAACGTGCTAGCGGAAGCATCACTTCCTCGCCTAAGAGTAGTGACTCCGACAAGGAGACCGGAGCTGCACCTCCCGCCACTACCAAATCCACCGTTGAGACAGCGGCAGCAGCACGGCCTGCGGCCAAATCCTCTGCGACCAACAAAGAGATCGAGGACCTCAAGGCCAAGCTCCGCGTCCTGGAGAAGAAGAGGATCGAGGATCGGGAGAAACTGGCAACACTCGACACCATCAAGGGCGAGCGCGATAAGTTCGAAAGAATCATCCAGACGCTCACAATCAAATATCAGCCCCAACAACAAGAGCTTGCCGACTTGAAACGGCAGCTCAAGGAGGCCGAGGCTCGCATCAGCGAACTCGAAGAGAAGCAAGCGGAGCATGATTCCGCCCTGGAAATGGCTACGCTCGACCGGGAGATTGCTGAGGAGATGGCCGAGCGCCACAAAGCTGAGCTCGAAGATCTCAAACAAAAGAACGAGTCGCTGGAGCTTGATGTCCAGATTCTCCGCGAGGAGAAAGAAGAGCTCTGCCAGGGCATGTCATCCGAGGATAGGGCCAAAGCTGGATGGCTGCACATGCAGAAGGACAACGAGCGCCTCCGTGGGGCCTTGATCAACCTTCGCGACATATCCAAGGAGCAGGAACGGGAGTTGAACGAGAAGATCAAGAGCATGGAGCAAGACCTCCAGGAGCTCGAGACTCTCAAGGAGCAATTTGCCGCCTGCAAGGAGAACCTTGCTCAGAAAGAGACCGCCATTGAAGACCTCCGCGAACAGCTCAACAACGCTCTTGGGGCTGAGGAGATGATCGAAAACCTTACCGAACGGAACATGAACCTGTCTGAGGAGATTAAAGAGCTCAAGGCGGTCATTTCTGATCTTCAAGAACTCAAGGACATCAATGATGAGCTGGAAATCAACCACATTCAAAACGCAAAGGAGCTGCAACAGGAAATCGATGCCAAAGATGCCATCATCTCTGACAAGAAGCGCGAAATCGCCCTTCACAAGCAGGCCAGGGACGACATGGAATACACTCTGTCAAAATTCCGAGAGCTGGTTACTAGCCTACAGAGCGACTTGGCAGACATGCGGGCTTCGCATGCCGTGACGGAGAAGGAGTCGGAGCAGCTGAACGACCGCTCCCGCGCCATGCTGGATCTCAATATGAAGTTGCAGATCTCGGCCGCCAAGGCCCAGGCGAAGACCATCGACCTCGAGCTGCGCCATATGGAGGCACAGGAGGCTGAACAACACCTCGAAATCGTCAAGCTGTTCCTGCCCGACAGCTACCAGACCGACAAGGACTCGGTTCTCGCACTGCTCAGATTCAAGCGACTTGGATTCAAAGCCAACCTGCTCAACGGCTTCATCAAGGAGCGAGTCAGTGGCCAGCCGCACCCTGGTCACGAGGACGACGTGTTCGAGGGTTGCGGTGCCCTCGACAAACTCAACTGGGTTTCTTGCATGTGCGACCGTTTCGTCAGTGCTATCAGCCACTGCTCGCTCGAGCAATTCGCCAACTACCAAGGTGCTTTGTACGAGCTTGAGCCTGCTGAGAGGGCCCTGAACGGCTGGATCGACGGCCTGCGGCGCGACGAGCTCAAGGAGAAACAATGCTCCATTGAGTTGCAGAGGACCATTGCCCTCATGACCCACCTTGGCGAGGTGCACATCTCGAACGACCTGCAAAGCTTCGCCGATGACATCCACATGCGCGCCCTCCTGATGCAGAGCTACTTGGAGTCCGCAGCTGTGGCCTTCACAACAACGAAGGCCATGGTACAGCGGGTTGTTCCGTCCAATGAGGACGACGACGAACTTACCCAATACTTCTTGAGCAAGACCGACGCCGTTGTCACCCAGACACGCAGCGCCAAGGTCATTGCCGGAAAGTGTGCTCGCGGCTTGGAGGATCTCAAAATGAGATCCCTGTCTCTCCTGCCCGAAGCCTTTGAGGTTTTCGAGCAGTGCGAGAGTACCACCGCTGAGCTCGCCGACATGGCTCGAAGAATTGGTCTGGACCTCCATCAGCTCCTTCATGACGAGGGCAGAACCGAACCATACACATACGCCGAAGTGCAGTCCTGCATCCAGAACACGGCTGCGACTGCCTTCAACTCCGTTGAGACCGATTTGTTCTCAACCTACCTCAACAAACTGCGTGCCGCCACCTCGCAGATCTCGGATCTCGCAGCGCTCAGCACCGATTTGACCCAAACACAAGAGTTCGAACGCGGCCCGGCTCCCTGGGTTCTGCGCAGCCAAGAGCTTAAGGAGCTCAAGAAGATTCCGATCGAGGCTGAGGCCGAAGTCCGCCGTCTCAAGGATGACCTCGGTAACGCCCGCCGCACAATTGCCATTCTCAAGGAAGACCTTAGCACAGCCCAAGTCAAAATTGAAACACTTGAATCCCGCATGCGTGACGCCAAGGCCAAGGCCTCCCGCATCTCGGAACTCGAAGCCCAAATCGACTCGGCCAAAGCAGAGGCCGCCACCCTCTCGGACACCATTACCAAGCAGGACCGCGAGCTCAAAGCGCTTGAGCTTGACCGCGACAAATGGAAGCAGGTCGCCAGCAGCAGCAGCCGTGTGGCCGCTGGCAGTGGTGCCGAAGGGGAAGGGTCTAAAGTTAACGAGGAGCGGGCAATCGTCACAGCACGCGTGATGGACGGTCTTCAGAACGCGGTCCAAACTCTTCAAGCTACTGTTCGATACCTGCGCGAGGATAACCGCCGCGCCAGGTTGATCGAACAGCCAAGCTACGACTGGCTCGCCGAGCCCCTCTCTAAGAACGTCCCGCCGGCTGAGCAGCACAGAGCGATGGTTGGTTCGGAGAGCAAGGCTGTGCTTAGAGAGCTGGTCAACTTGTCGAGCAATGCTAGGGTCTACGACTTGGCGAGGTTACCTGAAGATAAGGTCGCGTGGAAGCCGGCACTCAACACTCCTCAGTATCATGCTGCGAAGCAGACGGAAGATTATGCGTCTTGGAAGAGCTGGCAGGATGTGGCTCTTAAGAAGGGCAAGGGATCGCTCTCTCCCTCTCCTTCCCGAGCGAACCGGCAGAGCCCTCTTCGGCAACCGATGAGACCCGGTGCGGCTCAGTTGCAGATCAGGCTCCCTCAGACAGAGGGTAAAGTGGTTCCCGGAATGGGAGGGGAGGTACAGGTGGAGGATGCGAAGGAATGGGAGGGTATCCAAGGGAGATACCTGTACATCTGAGGAAACTGGAGAAGGAACCAAGACCCAAATAAGGGAAAAGAGAAAATCAGAACAAAAAGGGAAAAAAAAAAACAAGAAAAACAGAAAAGAACAAAAAAAAGTCAAAAGACGAAAAGACAAAAACAAAGAAGGCCTGAATGGCGTTTGGAATTTGGAAAGGTGCATCCGTCGGAGTTTTGGGAGACAGGATTAGATGGGCACTGCAATGGCAGTTGGTTGGAAAACGGCGTTGGATGGTGCATTGTATAGGAGTTTGGAAAGGTGCATGACATACTTTAATAGAGGAAGAGGAGATTCCTTCAATAGAAGAAGAGGAGATTCCCTGTATCTGCAATACCCGTGCTCAGTTCATGATGCGTGCTATGTGGTTCGTTGATTTTTCTTATCATTCATCTTTTCTTATTCGTCCCTGGTTGCAATGCCAGTGCATACATGGACGATAGTCCCATGCATGCCCGGCCAGTGCACCTTATCTAGAAAACCCCAAAGCCTGGTCCTCCCCTCAGCTACCTGTACCATAACGGGAGGTATTGTTATTCATCGGATGGGGGGTTCGGAAAAGGAGCATGGCATGAGGGGGGCCATGTCTCTCTATTGCGATGGGAGGGCCTCCAGGGGCGGCGGTACTTGTTCATGTGAGGAGACTCGAATGTCTCGCTTGATGGGAGACTTGGGAAAGGGGACTTAGAAAACGGGCATGGCATGGTGAGAGAAATGGTTATCCAAGTATTGCAAAAGAGTGGGAGGGGATGCAAGGGAGATACCTGTTCATGTGAGGAGACTCAAATGTCTCGCTTGATGGGGAACCTGGGAGGAGATGGGAGGCATGGTTACCAAGCATTGCGAAAGAGTGGGAGGGAATTCAGGGGCGGTAGTTGTTCATTTGAGACCCAGCTCGCACCGAAGACCACACCAAAGAATCATTGCCGAAAAACACCCCCTCCCTCGCGAAAGTCTAGGCAACTTCTACGAACACCAATCTTCCTTGGATCTTGTCGGGTAGGTTCGCCGCGTCCTGCTAGCTCACTGTCGGACATTGACGGCGTTCGTCTGGACGAACGCAGCAGCGGAAGCACAGTGTCCTCGTGTAAGCGCAGCGACTTCGACAAGATTATTATTATTATTCTTACACCGCAAGGGCGGCTGCCCCGCTCAGTTAGAGCAAGCG
>MU860225.1:0-42404 GCA_033296875.1 Achaetomium macrosporum | reverse complement strand
TTACTTGGAACACACTCTCCATTTTTGGCTTCGTCTTACCGCTCTGGTTCAACACTTAGGCAACCAAGCGCCGGGCAGAGGACTGACTTCTCACCAAATTGCTTTACAACAATGGGCTTGCCACCAAACAAAGTGTCAGTAGCCTGCGAAGCTGCGCAACCCTGATCATGGAGCTAAGGAGCGATCCTGAGACCGACAATGATGAGAACGTCTGATATCATATGCTGGTACTTCAGTTTACTCAGGTAGCTCACACATACCTGTGGGGCGAGGTGAGGCACCCGTCCAAGTTGCATGGCGGAATTGGCCGATGCTTGCGTCTATTGTAAGTCTGGGCCCCCTCGGCTTCATACGACGGATTTGTCCCCAGGTTTGTACTGAGCGGAGCATGCGTCGGCTTCTGCACAACCATGATGACTCCTTCTGCTGGCTGGAAGCAGCTCGCGGCTGGCGTGGCGGTCCTGAGTCTCTTGCTATTGGGTCCATTTAGTTTGCACGCCCAAAAAGATCGGTTCATTATGTAGTTAACCCCTATTTCCTCTTGCAACAGACTATAAGGCATGATGTCTGACCACTCTCAAATGCAGGTCTCCCGAATTGCATCTCCTGCTACTCAGGTTGCGGTTCCGTTTTAGACCCCTCTCTGTTGTGGTATGCAGATGAATACCATGTGGTGATGTGTGTGTATTGTGGACCAATCTGCGGTTGAATTGACATGAAGATCTTCCCAGGCAAGCCAGGAAGTGGCTATATGTGGAAGGGCTTGAAAGGATCTGTGAGCACAACGACCACAACGGTCTTGGTGGTCAACGTACCCGAGACCCCAAACACATTAAATAGTAGGTAGTATGTATATGAAGAGCTTTAGAGAAGGAGGTTATGATGCTCATCTTGGTAGTTATTGGGTCTTATTTTGCTGTTTTCCCCAGGGAGATCCTCCATTTCCATTAAAAACTTTCAAAACCATGAAAAGGTCGTCAAAATCCAATCGCACCTCGGTATGCCCGCCCGCTACTGTCGTTGGTGATCACAAAATGTCACGTGGGATTTGCCCATCACCAGGTGCTGGATGATCCATTTGTGGCATCGTGCAGTCGGTCGCCCGATGTGGTATTATGAGCGAGCCGTTTTGAGGGATGTGAGCAGGGTAACGCCCCGGGCGTTTGCCAATTCGGTGAACAAGAAGAGTGCTATAGGTTGGTGACACTCTTAGAATATTGGCTATCCGCTGGAGCGCCCGACAGCGCAATGCGTGTAAGGTTGATGAACCCAGCCTCATTGTTGGAGATTGTCACCGAGGCTCGTGTCTTACTTCCTTTGGGTTCCAACAATTGGGCAATTCCCAACCACGGCAACGTGGCATCCAAGAGAGGGACGCGTCAGGATGCTGGTTGTAAAATCCCATCGCCATAGACTCCCAACATGAGGTCCAACATGCTCAGGTTTCCGCGGTAACGAGGTCCCATTGCGCGGTTGTACTGATAGAGCTGCGTAGGCAGCTGACAAGGTAAGTCCTTCGCTGGGCTAGAGTTCGCCCGACCCAGGTATATATTATTGTGTACGAAATGTCTGGCGGAGTGCCGTCAGCCGAGAGGTTGGCCATCGACCTGGGCTCTATTTAATAGTTTGCAGCCTAAGTCAAGCGATTTCCATGGCTTCTGTAGGGTAGACTCCTCTAGGATCCAGAGTGTCGTCAGTGAGTTCAGGCACTCCTTGCCAAAACGCTCGAGAACCTCGATGGAGTCCGTCTGGTTCACAGTACCAAGACCGTTGTGGTCGTTGTGCTCACAGATCCTTTCAAGCCCTCCCCGATATAGCCACTTCCTGGCTTGCCTGGGAATACAGATCTTCGTCTCAACACACCACAAATTGGTCCACAATACACACACATCACCACATGGTATTCATCTGCATACCACAAGTTATCTCTAATCGTCAGAGCCGGACCTAACAGACATGAGATTGCCCCGGGCCCCGTCGATGAACCTCTGAGCGAAGATCGAAGACTGAAGTATCATTAGGACTTCATACATCAAATATCCGGTCACCAACTTGTTGTCGTAAAACAGAGACAGTGGGAAGAAAAGACGAAGAAGAAAAGAACAGAGCACAAAGGAAAGAGAAAAGGAAGGGAAGGAAGGGAAATGCGGCGGTGGTTGTGGGAGGCGTGGCGCGGATGAAGGCCTGAGCAGCCAGAATGGCGCTCTGTACGGGATCCTTATGGCCAGTCATGGTGGCGACGATATCTGAGTGTAGCATGACCGTGTGTGAATAGACAGGACGGATTCTACGTAAACCGTACCGTATCGCACGATGGGAGCCAGGTCTTCAAATGGTTAGATCTCGCAGTCGGACAGGCAGACGTGTGTTACTACCCGTTGTCCAGAAGGCACTAAATGCATACCTTTCGATGACATTAATGAACGACAACAGTTGGTAGGTCAAAACTTCCTATCCTGCTCAACCCTCAAGGTTGATATCCAAGGCCCAGACATTTAAGCGCCGACTTTGGCCGAATTACCCTCACAGCCGCACACCTTAAGGCGCTGGAAGCCGCCGTTGAGACGGACGCGAGCCTGAAGTTCCGCCATCCGCTTCTGGTCGCCGGTGGGGTCAGTCGAGTCCGCCTCCAGCGCCCACTCAAGGAACTCATTGGTGTAGTTCGGCTTGAACGCTTCGTCCAGCACGCCCAGGCGCTTTCCATACTTGGTGACCTTCTCCCAGTCGCGCTTCACGTTCTTCAGGTCACGGGAGAAGTAGGCGAAGCTACGCTCGAAGATCTTGCGGTTGAGCTCGGTGCGCATGACAGGCTTGAAGTCGACGTACTCTTGCCAGGCCTGCTCAGGCTGCTCGAGAACAAAGTCGGTGGCGCGCTTGACGGCACGCATGAACGCGCGAACCTTGCCCGGGTTCTCGGCAACGAAACGCTCGTTGCCGATGTAAAGGATACCTAGCTCTAATGTCAATACCCTTTTATAAGCTCTTTAGATAAAGTTACGCACTGCAGAAGCAGCAGCATCCGAGCTCTGCTAGCTGGTCGATACGCAACATCTGGACGTCGTCGCGAGGGCGTCCCTGGGATGCCAACCACACCTCGAGCTCGACCATCTGGACGTTCTCAAGTCCGATTCCAGCGTCGATCGTACCCTCGCTAGAATGGTTTAAAAGCGTCAGAGCATGAGCAAACTGGTGCATAGAGAGACAAACTAACCGGATGGCCTTGGATACGTTCATGCCACAGCGGACGGCCGTGTAGTCCGAGGGCGACATGCCATAGTGCGAGGTCAGCTCGTCAATCTGAATTTTTCCGAACTCGCCGACGTAACCGATGCGTTTGCCCTTGAGGGTGGTGAAGTCCGAGGAGATGCCGCTGCTCTTGAGGTAGACAACGCCGGTGAACGGCTCATCGAGGAGGCTGCCGATCGACAGGACCGGGAAGTTGCGGGCTTTGGCCTGGCGGTACGATTTAGCAAGGCCCAAGTGTCACGGAACTTTAGGTACTTACCGCGAGCGTGTGAATCATTGCTTTGAATCCAAGGTCGACCTTGCCGGTGCCGATTATCTCCGTCACATCACTAAGGATGCGGTCAGCGGATTATCACCAACGCTGAGGCAGCGCACTTAGTACCTAGGGTCATTAGGTTCCAGGATCGCAACCTTGATGCCTTCATCGCGGAAGAAGCCCTTGGCCTGGGCCAGGTAGAGCGGGGCGTGGTACGGCGTAGCGTGCCTGCGTCTTGCATCAACACTGGAGAAATTGGAAGAGAACGAAGAAAAGTAAAGAGTACCAGTTCGTCAGGAAAGTGATCTTGTCAGTCGACATCTTGCAGATCAAGGCGAGCTACAGAATGTCAGCTGCAACTCACTCGTGCCTGCTTAGGCACGCTCAAGGGAATGGGAAGGCTAATGAAGCAGGTCCTTTCGCTGGTATTATCCAGATCAAGTTCTTCCGGTATTTCTCAGAACGACAACCCGCTGTGGCACCTTGCTGATTCCTCCATGTTCGTCTGTGAACAAGAAGGGTATCGGCAAGGAGACACAGCGAAGCTGTCGAACACCCGGCTGCTCCGTTCACCGAAGTTACCTTGATCTGTAGATATCTTCCCTGCGACAGGCGCCATTGCTTTTGCCTGGGCAGCGTACAGGCTTGGGGATGTTGTTTGTGTTGATACTTGATAGCGTGGCAGGATCTTGGAATCTTTGGCGTGTGATGGCCGAGGTGCAACTCTCTGGTCAGAGAGGATGGAAGTGAAAGAACCAAAGACTCCTCCCTTCTTCTTGTACCTCACTGTCCCCGCTCAACCCCGCCCGCCCCCACGCTTTCATATACATAGTTACCTATCCCCCTGATATCATCCATGGCATTACCCGCAAATCCACGCAATGGAGACCAATTGATCCGCACCATGTTGTCATGCTGCGCATGGGTTTCTGCACTTGCATCGTCACAGTATCCGAAGTCGGCAGTGGTATGGACTTTTTGATTTGGCAATCTCCGTGGGATGTATTCCGTATGTACATACCTTACCTTTCGACATTGGAACCCTACAATTGCCAAGCCCCGCTTCAGAACACATAAGGAGCCTACCTCCTTTGGTTACAAAGCAAACCCTACATTCTGTATGTTAGGCAAGTTCCAGAAATGAACCTAAGATTCTAAGTGGATATAAGAAGAGGGAGAAGGGGCTCCGAGGAGAGGAGAGAGGTATCTTCTGGGTTTTCTGCTTGATCCCCGCAGCAAATGCCAAGCAAGAAGATCGCCCAATCCCGCCTCGATCAGATGCAGGTGGAAAGCGGGGAACCACAAATCAAGTAATTCAACAACGTTTCGACAATTGGGGCAAGCGACGGCGGGTTTCAGCAGCAGGAATGCAATGGCTAACACATGGAAAAGACTTTATCAATTGACATGATAGTCTGATGTTATTATGAAAGTCCTGTTGCGACAGTGAGCAAAGTCTGCTAACTAGTACCGTATATACTGAATGGAGGGTTAGGGTTGCCAGGGTCGCTCTGGCCCCGCCAAGCTGGAGCTAGCTCGTGGCTGGATGTCGTGGCTTGCCGATCGCTTTTGTCTTGAATCTGGGTGCTTCCAAGGCAGTCGTGAGGTGAAATATTTTTGCTCATCGGACGGTTCGGACCCCATCCACCGGTTGCAAAACCGTCATGCTCAATTCAGCGAATTCACGTGTTGGTACAACATTGTTGAGATTTTCTTCGCGACGCTTATTCCGCCAAGCGAGACTCTTCTCACCACCAACACAGCGAAGTTTGTCATCTACTTCCAATCTCGCAAGTCCCACCTCCAGCAACACCCAGACCGACTGGAAGAAAATGGCGGAGAAAGACGTCAAAAACTACCTCCAGCAGACGCACGACCGCTGCTTCGAGCACAACCGGGCCTGGGCCGCCAGCAAGAAGGCGCAGGATCCGGACTTCTTCGTCAAGCTCTCGGCGGGGCAGAACCCGGAGTACCTGTGGATCGGGTGCAGCGACTCGCGGATCCCCGCGGAGCAGATCACGGGGCTGGAGCCGGGCGACGCGTTCGTGCACCGCAACATCGCCAACCTGGTGTGCAACACGGACCTCAACGTCATGAGTGTCATCACGTACGCCGTCGAGCACCTCAAGGTCAAGCACATCGTGGTGTGCGGCCACTACGGCTGCGGCGGCGTCAAGGCGGCCATGACGCCCAAGGACCTGGGCCTTCTGAACCCGTGGCTGCGCAACATCCGCGACGTGTACCGGCTGCATGAGAAGGAGCTGGACGCCATCGCGGACGAGGAGGCGCGCTACAACCGGCTGGTCGAGCTCAACGTCTACGAGCAGTGCCGCAACGTGGTCAAGACGGCGAGCGTGCAGCAGTCGTATGCGAAGAACGGGTTCCCCATCGTGCACGGCTGGGTGTTCGGGTTCCAGGACGGGCTGCTGAAGGATTTGCAGGTGGACTTTGCGGGGATTCTGAAGGATATCCAGAAGATCTACAACTTGACGGAGAGCTCAGCTTGATTATGGGTTCTGTATGACCACTTACCTGTGACTCCTGGGTAGGAGACGATAGATAATTGAGGGTTATGCAGCTCCTGCTCGTTAAAGCAGTGCAGGACACACAGAGCTAGAACGTGTCTCGAAGGATACGCCCTGATTGACAAATCCTATCTACTTCCACGGCTACAATGAGAAATGAAACTTCAGCCGCTATGATCTAGGGATATAGATGATGAGGATGATAGGCGGTACAGAGCAGGTAGCTAGACTCTTCTCTCCAGACACTACCAGTATACGCTATCCTTAGCCTCCAAGAAGAAACGCTCTCAGACATCATCGGCAGACTACAATTTAAACCTCGGTGGCAGCATGATATTCCTTGCATTTCATTGTTCCATCATTTCTGAAATTTCCCCGTTCTTCCTCTTCTCTTTCTTCCTGTCCCGTTTTCCCTTTTCTCATTCTTCTCTTCTCACGTTCCTTCTCCTGCTTCATACATTACCCGCCAACTAGCTGTAGCTTATTGGTTCAAGCTCCGTTTCTGCATATCATAGAAGATCCCATGAATAGGATGCCATGATGAAGATGGTTTAACCCATAACAAAGGAATAGTTGTATCCGACCTCCAAAAACGCCCGGATCGTGATGTGCATGTATGGGTAGGTACCTAGCTACCTTATGCAAGCATATGTGAGTGTAGGTACATACAGGTGTTAGACTGTTAGCCTAAGGTAGCATATGAATAAGGCACTTGAGATCCGGAGCCGAGGCCCCTGCCTCGAGTTCCAAGAACAAACAAACAGGAGGTAATGATGTTCGAATAGCATTGAGGCGTATTCTAATTACCAGTTCTTTAAAAGACGAAGATCAGTTTGGTCCCTTTGAGACTTTCCAGCCTGATTACGGTAGTCTTGTTTTCCTCTTCGGGCGTCAGCGCATCACTCGTTTACTGCTGCTTGATGAACGCAACGACCTGGTAGGCCGCCCTGCCTTTGGCTGCCGCCACGGCCTTCTTCAGATGGCGCAAGCCCAAAAGGCCTCTATCGTCGCACTCCTTCTCCTCTGTATCTGGCCCCGCCTGGGTGATTGTATCCTCTGCGGCGGACATCATCAGCAGTCAGGTCCGCTCAGAGAAGGTTTGCCACAGGATTTGGAGAACACGAACCAGCGGGGGAAGCTCGCAGTCTCTACTTCAGCAGACATTCTCACCGATTGGAGACCAGTGTGCATGGGAATCTCTAGATGAAGACACGAGGGGGCAAGATCATCTTTTGGGAGCGTTACCAAGCTCTGCAGTTCGGGGTGAGGACAGGAATGTCCGACCTTAGAAGGCTTAGAAGGCTTAGATGCATTCGCAACACCAACATCCGGCACAAACAGAAATTCGGCATTATCGCGAGACTGCCCACATCAACCGGCGTTTTGCATTGTCATGCGGCGTCCCCTTGATTACACCTTTGAGCTTGCACAGAAGCCCATGAGCAAAATCTTTACAGAAGCCAAACACAAACAGTGCTACAGCGCACACGCCAAAACTCCAGAACAAGCCATCCTTAACTTGGTTCACGAAGAAGTAAGGGAACAATGGAAGCACACCGCCTAGCAAATATCCGACTGCAACAGATAAACCAGCCAGGAGTGGTGACAGCACTCTCTCGTCTTCACTTCCTCTCTGTAGTTATCACTATCCGTGTTTGCCAGTTCGTTTCCTACGCTCGTATACGCTCCCGCGCTGGCGGCTCCAGCACAGGCTGGTCCAGCCAGACGTAGACTCTTGTTTATTTTGCTATACCAGGCCACGATAGCACGCTAGACGACCTTGAAGTCCCCCCCCCCCAAAAAAAAGACGTTTAGGACATGTTCGAGATAGTCAGTAGGTCCATTGCGCGGTCTGTTGACGATTTCAAGTTGCCCTCAACGTTGAAGACTGGAGGAGGAGCTAGAGTATATCAATTCCGGGGATGAGTTGGTCGCTACCTGTGTGTCGTGGATAAGAGAAAAGTATTGGAGGATGAATAGTTTGAGATGCTAGAGTCCGACTCTTATCTGGTCCTTGTCTAACTAGCCTATCTTGCTCCCTAGTTTAGCCCGCTGTCCTTCACAGGCCCGCTTGCTTAGGGTCGGTCGAAAGGTGGCGCCGCTGGTAATCATGAGCATTCAGGTATCATTGCATGGGTGCTAGACAGCTCATCCTTATCAATTGGCAGCAGCAAGCGCCGCAACAACGCCACCATCTTCCAGCACCACCTGAACCAGTTTCACGACAGCTTGGAGGTTCTCCGGATAAAGCGCGCCCGCGATGCTGCGGCCCATCCACTTCACTCTCTTCACCTTGAGCGGGTCTGGCGCCTTCCTTTGGATCTCGGGCGGCAGGTGCTTGCGCAGATCGTTATACAAACTGCACGACTTCGCCTCCTCGCTAGCACGCTCGCGCGGCTGGAGCTCCATGCGGCGGTGCATTTCCTGCCGCACCGCGCTAAGCACCTGGAGCAGGACCTGGGACTGGACTGAGGCTTGCACGCCCCTCTTCCGGACCTCCAGGACTAGGAGGAGCGTGTTCTTGGCCGTCGTTAGTTGGAGCAGCTGCTCTGGTGGTGCACCGCGCGCCCTCGCTGTCAGGATCAATGTCTGGATGTACCCCAGCAGCGCGGTTGGGTCATGGAGCAGAGCCGTACTCTTGAGCGTCTCGGTGATCTGGGCCAGGAAGAGGATGTCGTCCCGTAGCTCTTCCTGAAGGGCGAGGTACGTGTCGATGGCGTTGAGGAGGGCACCCTCGAGCGTGTTGTTGTTGGTGTTCCAGAGCTTGATTAGCTCCTCAGGCACTACCCACTCCGAGTACTGCTCGACAACTATGATGTGCTGTGCATTCTTGTGTCTTGTCCAGTGGCACCGCCCCTTGCACTGGCCGCACTTGTCTCCGGTCATGGCCGTACAGAACTTTTTTTCTTCGTTGTCGGAGTAGACGCAGATCTTATGGCATGTCCAATTGCAGTCCAGGCAAAGCGTAGTCGCCGAGCCACCTGGAACGGGCTTTTCGACCGACTTGTCCTGTATGACCAAGATCTTGTCTCCCGGGGCGGCGCCCACAGCGTTCGCGAGGGCACCCAAGCGTGCGATGAGGTTTTGGGCGTCGTTGGCTGTGCGGAGGATCTTCTTCTCAACCATCTCGCACTTTTGTTCCAGGGTGAGGCGGGTCTTGGTCACAGCGGCACTTTGTGCCGTCTGTACAGGCGGCATGCGCAAGAGCATCTGCATAACCTGGTACTGGCCCTTGACCGACATGAGCCACCAATCACGAAGTTTGCCGAAGTTCTGGTTGTCGATTTCGATGGTGAAGGCGGCATTGTTGACCTCCACCTCGCCATTTTGAACCGGCCACTGTAGTTCCTGGAGTGCAGCACGCGCCAGCGGTGCTCCAGCGTCGCTGAAGGTGTAGATGGTGCGGAGACAGCCTTGGACATCCTTGGCGAACAGCGAGAAGACATACGTAGAGACTGGGGAGAGCACCGTGGTGCGCACTTCGTTGGCTCGGCATGTGAAGATGATGGCATTGACGTGCCCGATGGTCTTGAAGAACTCGGACATGGCGGCAGTGACGAAGGCATCGCGTTCGACGCCCCTCGTATCGCCGTAGCCGGGCGTATCAACGATAAGCAACGTCTTGCCCTCGAACAAGGGAGAAAGCGGTCGGATGCGGTAGCAAGTGACACACTGCGTCACCGCCTGCGCTTGGTTGGCGCCGCGGTCGTCGATGACCATGAGGCGTACTGGGTCGTCTACTTCGCCGCCCAGTAGGTATGAGATGAAGGCGTTGATCTCGGTGCTCTTCCCATGGCCACTGGTTCCCGCAAAAACCACCACAATAGTGTTGTCCTGGTCTTGCGTGAGAGCAGCTTCAATCTCGGGCTCAAACTCGGCAGCAACGTCGACGATACGGACTGCGAGCTCATCGAAGAAGCGTTCCTCGGTGCTTCGCCGCTCGACCTTGACCGAGAGGCCGAGGAAGAGAGAATTTTTACCGCCTGTTCGGTAGAGTTCCCACGGCACTGCTCCCCTCCTCCGAAACGACAGTCTCTCCCTGTTGTTGAAGTAAAAGTCAATCATTCTGGACGCGACTGAAGGCAACCTAAGTGTGCGGCCCACAGCACACTTGCTTGGGGCCGATGACCCTACAAGGGTCTCGACGCAAAGCGTGACTTCGTAGTCACAGTCGTCAAGGAGGCTGACTCCCCCGTTGTTGCTTTTATCTATCACCACAGTGGCTGTCTCAGCGTCGCAGAGGACTTCGGTGAAGGCTTCGTTGGGTGTTGCACGAGGAAATGCCCCGTCTTTCAAGGTGTTGGGGAGAGGACGGAAGCGAATGGTGAAGCCGGAAGTCGGGATAGCAAGTTCTTCGGCTTCACTCCGTTCCCGAGACCAAGTTGCTGTGAGAACTTGATCCTTGATTGCGAGCTTTGGTGCTGCTGGTGCTGTGGGAAGTAAACTAGTCACAATCAGGAGCCTGCCGTCTTGTTGGAGGACGATATCGCCAGGGGTAGTCTTGACCCGCTTCATCTTGCCGCTTCCAGCAACTGGGCGGTACGCCTTTTCGATGCTCGACACTCCAAAGCTGACACTTGGAGGTGCGAACAAGCGCTGCTGGCGTAGTGCCGCGCAGGCTTCTCTCACGTTGGCGACAGTGCGTTGGTTCTCGAACCATTCGTCCTCCACCTCGTCGTCCTCGTCGTCCTCGTCGTCCTCGCTATCGGCAGTGCTCCTACGTGTATCGAAGCTGCCCGACCTGGCAGAATCCAGCCTAGTCGATGCCAGCTCCTTCTGGAGCGGATGCTGATAACGACTTATTGAGGCACCGCCGAACGACAGCAGCAGCCTCGGCGCCTCAGTCTTGGCCAGGGATGTAGTAGTGAAGGCGCCAAGATGATTCTCGAAGCCATCATTCAGCAGAGAGGCAACCGTTTCACCAAGTACGAACTCTTCGGTGAGCTTTTTGGCGATGAACTGCTCGGCAAGCTTGGTGCGCTGCTCGAAGAGAGCAGCAGCCGCTAGGAGCTCGGAGCTTGTGGTGTTGTAATCCACAGTGCCGTCTCGAAGCTCCGGCAGAAGACGGCGCGCCGATGCTGTGAATTCTGTTTTTGCCTCGGCGAAAGCGGCTTGAAAATTTCGAACCTGCTTCTCAATGGTGGGGAAGGAGATGCGAAACA
The DNA here is from genome assembly GCA_033296875.1 of Achaetomium macrosporum. Lineage (NCBI taxonomy): Eukaryota > Fungi > Ascomycota > Sordariomycetes > Sordariales > Chaetomiaceae > Achaetomium > Achaetomium macrosporum. The sequence goes on along the minus strand of MU860225.1, from coordinate 31,215 downwards.
CATCTTTCTCAGCGAGATCAGTCAGGGTCGTCCATGCGGTGCTGCCAGCCCTCAGCACGGCAGCCGCCTTGGCGACAAGATTGGCATCAATGGCACGGACCTCGCGTCTCACGGAACTCTCGAGGACACTGATGGGTAGGAGCGTATAAGAGAGCGTGTTCAACTGGCGTCCCAGTTTTGTCGGCATTTCACGGGCAATGACGCGAGCATGCTCCATGTCAATGACCTCCTCGGCCATCGCGCCGCTGTAGGAAATCTTGAGGTTTTCGGCGTCGGTCTCACTCTGACTGGCGACGTTAAAGCTCGTGCCAGTCCCGACCAGGAAACTCGCTATGTCGGTTTTGAGTCGACTCGTAACCGTCTTGGCCTCCTCCTCCGAGGAACACGACTGTACGAAGGTGAGCGTGGCACTTCCTCCTTCAACCACCTCGGCGACGAAGTGTGTGAACCGGGGGTCGTCAAGGTTGCGCTGGTGTTGCATCAAGGACAGGGTCTCTTGCGGGATGCGGCGCATGCGACGGGCCACCCGGCATGAGACATCGATTCGCGCCTCGTAGATGTTGGTCTTGTTGTCCTTGAGGTACATGGCCCAGCCCGTGGCCTTGGTGATGCCTAAATCCAGATTGAGGCAACCCTCCAAGTCGAGGTCTGCCCAAACACGAGCATCATCCAGGGAAGTGGTGTAAGTGAAATCAGCATCCTGCACCTGCTGGACCTCGACCTGTTGCTTAGCGTTGATGACATTGTTGTCCCACAGCGACAAGCCGGCGAAGAACTGCCCGCTGCGGACGTCGTGTAGCATGCCGAGCTGCACGTCTTCGCCGAGTGCAGGCTTAGTCAGAACCATGGTGGAGAGGGTCATGTTGGTGGGTTTCTTAGGGTTGTAGCAGGTAGATGGGCGATCAGTGACGCTTCCCGCATCACCTTGCCCGGGAGGAGGGAAAGAGGAGTTTAGAAAGGACGGATCTGGGAACCCGGATTCCGAATCATCACCATCATTGGGGGTGTTGGCTGAGATGGAGGGGGTAGCAGATCGATCCGAGCCCGTCTCTTTGGTGCTGCGTTCATCATCTTCGATAGATGGAATTGGATCGTCCAGGCCAGGCGCTCGACTTGGACCGGCATTGTCAGACGCATCGCGGGATGAAACAACAGGCTTTTCTCTTGTCAATTTCCCAGAATATCTAGTTATGTGGTCTCTACAACCTCAGAACAAGGGAGAAACTCTTACTCTTCTGGCCATGATGGAAGATGTTGGTACAAATGATGTGCCCAGAGAGGGAAGCAGGTTGGAAGGGGTGGAGTTGGAGCAGATGTTGTAGCCAACAATTCTAGAATGAGGCTGTAAATGCAATGAAAAAACCCATCTGGGCTGCACAGCATCGTTTGCTTCTTCTTAACTGCAAGACAGGAGCCCTAAGTGTGGGAGGCCTAGAGGCTGGGGGTGGGGGAAGGGGTGGATAGTGGTCTGCTACGTGCAGATTAAGCGCCAGCTGACCACACTGTCTCATGGGTTTCAGGACTGCCACTCTGCCCCTCCTCTTTACAGGGCACTATCATGTACACGGCCATTTTTGTCTCAACTCAGGGGTTGCTACCCGCCCAGGTTGAAGTTGAGGCATCTAACCGAGCGACACGCGACGCTGAATGTACGAAATCGAAACCGAACCATGCTGTTACTGCAATTTGAGGACAATGGTGGGCTGGCATAAGCGGCTAGACACGAAGAAAAAAGCAACACACAAGTCCACAAGGAGGGTTGCAACAGCAGAAGCGCCAACACGTCGCCGGGCTGTTGGTTCCAGAGTAGATGCTCCTCCGCAACATGATTGGGCCTCTCGCTCCTGGAAATGCACATTAAGCATGCTGGTCACCACCATCTGCTGGTTCGGCCTAACCGAGCAGGCCACGCGGAACCAGCCGGGGACCGCAAGGGCAAGAGGTGTTGATTGTTGACAGCTTGGTGATCGGCGCGTAATAGGAACGCCAGGCAATCCAGGAGCAGTTCCTCCGGACGAAGTAACTGGAAAAGGGTAACGTACATGATGAGCGAGTGTGCCACTTTCCACTATCCAGCAACACCTATCTATAATTACATTAGAAATAGCTGAATCAGATAATTCCGCAGCCTCCTGGCAAGTACGGGCATTATGGCCAGGTGTCGTCACCAGCTAGTTGCAATATACTCCTGGGACCGTTATAACAGCACCGAACCTTCATACGAAACCCCCCGACACCAGCACCATCTGACTGCGTTTCTTGTGCCATCTCCCCAACCACAGCCGTCTGGCCCAGTAGATCCTGTGCATCTTACACTACAAGTCATTCTCCAAGCTGTACGCGTGTTCTTTTGGCTCTCCGGCGCTTACTGAGTGCCTCGTTGGCCTTGCGGAGCGAAGACACCTCTACGTGCAGAAGAGCCATCTGGTGCATCACAGCCATTGTGCCTTTGGCCAGCTGGTCCACATCAGTCAACATTGAGGTTGGGGAGCTATTTTGATGGTTGGCGATACGAGTCTTAATAAGCGTTGACTCCGCGTTGGCTTTCCGGGGTTATATGGTGTCTGGAAAACCCAAGACTGTGCAGTTCTGGGCTGTGAGAGACGCGCAATATGTAGGCGAGGCGCAAGGGCACTGCTAATACTACTCAATTCTGCTAATCGAAAGCTGAGGAAAGGAAGGAGAAGATCCAAGATGCGCGTCTGTGCCACGAGAAGGTAAGTGGGCGCCGCGCACACGCCAACCAACCAGGATAGGGGGTGGTACCGCCCCACCAGTCCCAATGCAGTAGGTCAGGTTGAACCCTAGCCCTGCGCACCTTTCCTCACATGGGGCCTTGAGTTCGGGAGTGTTGGCGTACGAAGCTTGATATCCAGCTTTGCCTAAGTCCACGTCGCTACGTTCTCGCTCCTTGTGCAGTAGCCCCACCGTTGGCGTTCCGCATACCACGGAAAGGCTCGCTCCTGGGCCGACGAGGCCGGCAGGTCGCCTGCTAGTGCAGCCAGTCGAGTGGGCTGTTCGAGGACGGTGGCCGTGAGGTCGGCATCCTTCGACACACGCATGAACACGAAAGCGGCTATTAGCCAGACGTGTAGGAGGATCGCAAACGCGTTTGGTTGGCTAAAAGCAGAATCTACGACGCGTTGGTGGAACTCGGTCACAGAAAAGGCGATGGTAGGTTCACACCAGAGTATAGATGGGAAAACGGCGTTGAAAGCCGGAGTTGTGAAAACTGAGCACGAACGCGTTCCCCACCGTTTCAATCATCAGAAACCGTCCCGGCACGTGACCCAAGCTCTGCTGGGTCAGCAATTCGACCCAAGTTGAAAGTGAATTACGAGGTTCAGATTCACGTTTTCGGCCTCCCCACAATAGCGACATCTTCTTGTCTTCGTTGTTGTTCAAAGGGGGCGGTTTCTTGTCCTCAGAAGCGACCAGGACCCTTTTGAGCAGACAGGGAACATTTATGGGCAAAACGCCCTGAAGTGCCAAGTCCGGCGAGTCGGCCTGAGGGAGTCGGGATGTCCCTTGCTATGAATGTCCCACAAAAGGATCTATAGTTAATGGATCAATAATGCAGGGGTCCAAGTTGAATGGCAAAAGGGTTGTTGGAAACCGTCAGCTGCCTTGATCAATGTACAGGTTGCAGGTGAAATTCAACTGCAATGTGTTTTTTCAGTGTCATTGTTCCGGACGCTGAACATTGTGCGTGGAGCTGCCTCTGCTTATAGCATCAAACGGGAATCTGCACAGTCCAACCATGGGCATGCGCGCCTGCGTTTGTGCCTCGGCCCCCTTTATTTCCTGGCGGATTCGTTCCTCAAAGAAGCCCGCAAGCGAGTTCACCTGCTTCAACCAAGAGAGCGTACCGAGGAGAAAGTGAATCCAGTCCAGCACCCTAGCGGCGGCGGTCGCGGAATTTGACGGGCTCTTCTCAGCCTGGCTGTTTGCGGCAGCAGCAGCCTTGGGTTGCGGTTGCCCACTTGAAGACGGCGACCATGAGTATGGCAAATTTTTTCTGCTTTGGTACTGCTGCTGCGTTTGGCGCACGCAGGCTTGCAAGGCCACAAATACGGACCATGGAACGAGTGGATGCACCTGAAAGAGAGAGGCTCAGCTGATAGCGCTGCTGATGGTGGAGGACCTTACCTTGCCGACGGCAACGTCGCGCATGTTGTGCATGACAGCCACGATGTTGCGAATGGCGTCCATGCATCGCTTATCGCTCTCGGCCGTCAGAAACGTGGGGCCGCCGACGCTTTCCTCCTTGGAGATGGCAGCGCGGTGCACACAGATCTCCGACGCCTCCAGCATGACCTGGATAGCCAGAACATTTGAATCCGCAGCGAACTTTGAAGATTCAAAATGGGCTAGCGGGCACTGCTTCGCCGTCTGGAGCTCATTAGCGAGGCGTTGGTGGTGACACCAAAAATCATATCGTCCGTAGCTCAGCGAGTTGTCCTGTTGTGCGCTGTTCACGTGGCATAGACACTTGTGGCACAAAGCAACCGCCACGATGGAGCCTTGGTACGGCGTCAGCTTCCCAGTGGCAGGGAGCGCCAATGCCTCGCTTAACGTCATGGCATCGGCAGGGAGCTCACTATTCCAGGAATCGTCGGTTGGCAGAAAGGTGGATATCTGGGGTACTACGCGTCAAATCTGACTCTGCTATTCGTGTTAAAACGTTGAAAAGCTAACGCACCTCTAGATAATCGAAGCCCACATGCGGGCTCCATCCCACGCCGACACGGACAAGCGCGTCGAGGGTGAAGACTGCCCAGAAAGTGCGCCGCCTCCTGGCGGCTTCTGCAGGACTTTCGAGAGCAGAGGGAGCATGGCTATTGCTGGAAGGGCTGGGGGGTTTTCCCGCGTCCATCTTGTCAAGGTCGAGCAAGCGCGCCAGCCAGGTGGCACGGCTAACGCTAACCCACGCTCTTGTGAAGACCGTATGCTTGAACTCGAAAAGTGCGACAAGGATGTAGGCCTGGAGAGTCGTGATGGTAGCAAATTCTCCCGGGCTCTCCCACTCCACCTGGTCGAGGCACGATCTTGCTCTTTTGTAGCAGCTGGCCATAAGGTGACTGTACGCTTTGCAACGCATGGCTGCATGGGCCCAGATAGCATATCGGAGAGCCATCACGCTGGCAGAGGGATTGACGTCGTTGAAGCTTGCGCAAAGCTCGTCCTTGGTGACCGTTGGTATGGAATGGTGGACCGCGTGGAAATAGATGTTCGTCCTGAAAATCAGATAAGCCGAAGATGCTTTTCCGAAAACGAAAAACAAAGCGCATCTTCTTGGCTTACAGTTCGTCCTTCAACGCCAGCTTGTCGATATCGACCTCTCCATCAGCGGCTTCCGCAGCAAGAGGTGCCACCGGCTTGTGCACATTGTCGGTTGGCGGCGGACTTGCAGCGCTAACGCCACTCTCGCGAACTGGCGGCGCATACAGATCAGTATCCGGAGGCGCGTGACCCAGAATCGAGAGGTAATCGGGTTCGTCGGGGAACGAAGTGGGATGCACGTCCATCATGGTTATTTCGGTAGGAGGAAAGTCGAATTCGAGGGGCGAGGCTATGTCGGTCGCTGTGGTGGGCATCACATCATGCGCCGAGGAGTATGCAGGCGGAGGCGGTTGGCTCCCTGACAGCAAGGCGTCCCACGAGATGGTGGGAGGTTGCGGCGAGTAAGGTGCGGCCTCGGCCGTTCTCTGGGCGGCTTGCGCTGGCTTCGGAGTGCCGTTGCGGTGCGCCATGAGAGCGCTCTCGGCATGTTCTGTTGCGCAGTCAGAGCGAGACTGTTAACCTCTCATCCTGCCCTAGCGGGTTTTCAAAAGAGCACTTACCAAGCCGCTCGGTTAGCATTTCGACGGTGGCAGCCAGCTCGCTTTTGCTCTGCTTGGACGGTAGTACGTAGACGCACTTCTCGCCTTGGCGGATGCAACGGCGGCATCGCGGCTGCTCGCCATCGCAGCGGATCTTGCGCTCACGACAGACACGGCAAGCAACGTGCCTTGCCGTGCTGCTCCATGATGCAAGCCCAACGTTGACACGCGGTGACCTGGAGCGTTGACGAACTGAGTCGTGTGGCATTCGGAAACGGCGTTGAAGAAGACGGCGGGCTCTTGTCGCCGCGGACTGGTGCAGGCTGCTGCCACTAGTTCACGCGGGCAGCCAGCACCGGGGCAGAATCTTGGGGAAGCGGCAGAAGTAGAGGAGAAGCAAGGGGCAGCAGGTTGACGGTTGAACGGAAACAAGAGAAGTTTGGAGCTGGATTTGGATGTGGCATCCTTTTATTGCCGCCCTCGTTATTGCCGGTCCTGGGGATGCTGACCAAGCAACCCACGAATATCTCCACCCTGCTGGGAGTGTCGGTACCTATGTCCTATGGAGGTTTGCGTCGCGAACTGAAACTCACCAGTTCTACAATTTCCATCGATTCCATCCCTCCGATAGTTGACTTTAAACACGAGTTGACGGCCATTTTACAATGCGATTTCCACGTTCATAATATGAAAAGGAAACATTTCAAACTTGCCGCAGCCACACTATGCTCCGCAGGTCTGGCTTTGCTTTCTCGGAGTTAAAGTTAAAGCACTGCTCTATGACTCAGGCCTTCAGATAGTTGTCGAGACTCAAACCTCACGGTGTTGTTAACCCCCCCCCCCCCCCCCCCCGGGCCCCCCCCGCGCCTCCAGAATGGCAGCTGCTATCTTCTCAGTGACCATATCTAAGGAAAACGCAAAGTACGATCAGCAGGTCTCCAACGGAAATCAGCGGCCAAGAGAAAGAGCTTACACACAGTGGTCATAAGGTGGCCAGGAACTGGGAAAGGTGCGGCGCTAGAATCGACCACACAAAGCGGCGAAGGCCACTCGCACCATACACACACGCTTGTGGATCTATCGTGCCTGGGAATCCTCAGCCAATGATGCCTCCGGAACCTGCGCATGCTCTTCCAAGATAATACCAGTGTGCGCAGCCCGTTTTCGCACTCGCAGGACTGCTTCCACAGCGAGCTCTTCGTCGACGGGGTCATTAATCAATTTGGGTCGATAAGAGGCTAGTCTTTTGCGTCTGCGGTGACAGTTGTTGATGAGCCGGAAGATCATGGCGCGAGGATTGCAGCCGTAAGCGTAATCTGGTTACCATCGGGGAAGGGCATCAGCGGTGGATGCGCTCCGCCGTTGAGGCGACCAACGCGATCTCCGGGAAAGTCGGCGGAAAATGTGGCGAGAGGGGCCCGAGTCGAAGAGCTAAGACGGGAAGGGTAGGGCTCCGGAAGTTCTTCTCAGCATAAAGAGACTCAGCAGAAGGACACGGCTCTAATAGGGACGGGATGGGTACAATCACCAATGACCTCTCCGGCATTGTTCGTCGACAGATGGCCTGTCTGTAAGGTTCGAAACTGGCCGGCAACTGCAGCAGCACATTTCGTGGTTTCCAACTGTGTCATGGATGTGACGTCCACTCTAAGACAGGCGAAAATATGACTGATCCTGCAAGATACGCATATTTATTAATTGTCACTCCGTCGTTCGGGTTGAACTGCCCTCGTGGAGTGGACATGACAGGCAACCAAGACGCCCCTGGCATGTCTCTCCTTGTCGAAGAGGATTTTTTGGCTAGTGTTGTATGGGACACGTTCAAGCGTGCGTCAGGAGCAGACGCATACAGAAAAGCGTCAGCAGCACTTCTGGTGGAGGAACGAGGACCAATAGTCAAGCAGACAAGGCCATGGGTAGCCAGGCAGGGACCGACTGTTTGAGGACGCAACTTGGAAAGGAGTTAATTTGCACGTAATATAGACGCAGCGTCGAGGAGGAGCCATAGAGAGCAGCTGTCGGGATGAAAGACGCTCGCAAGGCGGTGCTGCTGAGGCTCGGGGCAGTTGCCCCAGAAGGAAACGGGCTTGCTCGGTGGTTCGGGCCGGGCCTCTGTGGAAGACAACACCAGACCGAGCGTGATAGACGACAAGCGCAAATCATTTTTATTCAGCGGTACGTTTGTCACGGACAAGATGAAGCAAGGACTGCTCCTGTGTCGTCTACAAAACCTGCGCTGCCGCGCTGTCAAAAGCTCATATAGCCTTTCGACACTTACCGGCCAGCTGTTCTCCATCCTTACACAATGTCTCAACCAGCCACGCCCACACCCGAATCCGACGGCGAAAAGACGGTTACAATTCCCAGCAGCCCGCCCGATGAGCCAAAGGAGGTTCGTTCGATCCACGGCTGGCGCTGGGCCCTTGCCGTGAGTGCGATTCTGTGCTCCACGTTCCTCTTCGCCCTCGACACTACAGTGGTACGTCTATTGTCTGGTCCGCACGGAGCTACTAGTACTTCAGCAGCTTGTTCACACTCGCGGCCTTAGGTTGCCAACATCCAGCCCAGTATCGTCGAGACCTATGGCGAGATCAACAAGCTACCCTGGCTGGCGGCCGCCTTTGTGTTGCCCGGGGCTTCGTTGCAGCTGCCTTGGTCCAGGGCCTACCTGCTCGCCAACATCAAATGGCTCTACATTGCGCACGTCGTGCTATTCGAGGTCGGCAGTGCCATCGCTGGCGCTGCTCCCACGTGGACGCCCTCATCGTGGGCCGCGCCATCGCCGGCATTGGCGGATCCGGCATGTACGTTGGTGGCATCATGTTCTTCAACGTCACGACCAGCTTAAAGGAGCGGCCGCTTTACATCTCCCTCATCACTCCCGTCTGGGGGCTTGGCACCGTTCTCGGGCCCATCGTCAGTCACCACTCATTGCCTGCTTGGTTTCCCTCTAACAACGCTGACACTTTCTGTTCCCACAGGTTGGCGGCGCCTTCGCCGACAGCAGCGCGACGTGGAGGTGGGGCTTCTACATCAACCTCATAATCTTCGCAGTCAGCGCCCCCATAATGGTGTTTCTACTGCCCTCGATCGACCTGGCGCAAGGACTGCCCGCTGGCGCTCGTGCACGGCGGTTTGACTGGCTCGGAGTCATCGTCTTCAGCGGCTGGTGCGTTTCCTTCGCCATGGCCATCAACTTTGGCGGCACGGTCTACAGCTGGCAATCCGCCGATGAGATTGTGCTATGGGTCTTTGCCGGCGTGCTCATCATAGCCTTCGTCCTGACACAAAAGTTCCACCGCTTTATTGCCGCGGAGAACAGGCTCTACCCAACGAAGCTGCTCAGAAACTGGCGCTACATTATTCTGCAGTACTGCGTCTTTGCCGCCGCAGGCGTCACATATGTGAGCTCTCAGCCTCTTTTCACGTCATGCAATTTCTAACTAGTACGTCTGCAGATTCCCATCTTCAACATCCCTCTTTTCTTCCAGTTCACCCAAGGCGACTCTTCGTTGGACGCCGCGGTGCGCCTGCTGCCATTTGTCTTTATGGTCGTCTTCTTTTCGCTAGCCTCCGGCGTATTTATGAGCAGAGTGGGTTACATCAGCCCTTGGTTTTTCTTCGGCTCCGTACTTGGACTTGTGGGCTCAATTCTCCTCTGTAAGTGTCCTCGTCCTTTAACTTCCGAAAGTCCCGGTTGGCAGAATTAATCCCGAGTCGTCATGGCTCCAGACACCGTCACGCCAGAAACCTCGCAAGCTCGTATATATGGCTACAGTGTCCTCGTTGGGATTGGTGGCGGCTGCTACCTGATGAGCGCGTTCGGCGCGGCGCCCGCCGTCGTGGAGCAGAACGAGGTCCTGGATGCCACCGGCGCTCTCAGCCTCGCACAGGGCCTCGGTCTCGTCTTCTTTACCTCCCTTTTTGGCAGCATCTTCCAGAACCTAGGGATGCGCTACATCGAACCTCTGGTGCCGCCTGAGCTGCTTCAGGAGGCGCGTGACCTCCTGGCCGGCAGCAAGAGCGATTTATTCTCCTCCCTCTCCCCAGAAGTGCGCGAACAAGTCATTGCCGCCATAATCAGCGCCTTGGGCAAGGCGTATCTTGCCTCCGTTGCCGCAGCGGGCGTCAGTCTGATCCTGTCGCCGTTCCTCGGTGTAAGTCCTGTTCGACTTTATTTCATCTCGGGCAGATTACTGACTGTGTTTTAGCTTAAGAAGATTCCCCTTGGTACTGTTGTAGTTGGATAGAGTCGGTTGTGCTTCATGATATCCCATTCAAGTGAGTGAGGATTGAGTTCTACCCTTTTCTATACCGCACGCGTGAGGCTCAGGCTGCAACATTGAATGAAGCTTGGATTTCCTGTTTGGCTTTCTCCATTATTTAGGTACTCACCATTCCAGTGTTGGCTCCTGCGTGGTGTCCACTACTACTATAGCTCACAGCAGTGGGGTGCTTCTTCAGGAATCGTCGCTCATATATTCTCGCGTCATTTCTCCACTTCGCTCATTCGAAATCTCCTCCTGTTGTCGTGAAGCAGCTCGCTGCCGAAATGGTCTGCAAGCTTTCCACCGCTCTTTTCGCCGCCGTTATATCATAGTTCCTGTCCAAGCTATGAGCTTGGAATATGTGCTGGCCGACTAGGCAAACCTCACGACGTTCCCTCATGACGTTCCGTCGCTTGATAAAAACGCGCGATTTCAGAGGCCTAGGATCTCGTTGTCCGTCAGTCCAAACTAACACATGATGTGGAAGCACACAATCATCTTCGCAAATCTCCACGAAGGCGTGACTGTTGCCGCCCCAAACGACAATGCGTTCGGGAAAGTCGGGGATTAGGGAACATATAATGAGAGCTTGGTCGAGGCAACTCTGAAATATCGCATTCTCAAGAAAGCGATCCCCATGCCCTCTATCGTCAAGGGCGACTCCCTCTGGGCGTCGAGAACGTTGACCGATGGTTGAGCTCAATAATTTGACAAATGGTCAGCATATTCTCCTAACGAAGCAGCCCGGGGGAGAGGTTGCCTTGACCTCTGGGTTTGCCACCAGGGGCAAAATCGTCGCAGAAGTTCTCAACTTCGACAACGGCCTGGTCCAGATCATCGACTCGGTCTGCGCATCCCGGAACCTCTAGATTCGACCGCCCACAGCGCATACACAGACCTCAGAGCCTTCGCCGGCGCTCTCTAAGCGACGGATCTGATGAGCGAGCTGCTCAACGAGAAGGACGTCGCCATCTTGGCTCCCCACAGCCTGTTTGTGTCCGACAACAATTTGGGATTACCTCCAGGATTATTCAGAAACTGGCACTCTCTACTCGGCTTGCCGTTGTACCAATCCCACTCTTTTAGGACGACGTTGACCTCGTCAGTACGGGTGTTTCTCAATATTCCCTGTGGACTTTTGGATATATTTCCGTTGTTGACCTTTGATATAGAGCTGCAGTGGTCGCACCGGCCCCCGGTATGGAGGGCGGTGATCCGCCGCGGTGGCCACGGTGACCGCGCCAGCTCGCCCAAAGAAAATAGCAAACACTATGCGCGCCATCCGGTCCCGGCATTGCGGCGGCCGAAGCCTTCGGCCCCGGCGCTTCTATCATCCAGGTTCGGCTTATGACGAGCATTACTACCTTACGTACACGGCCCTCAGGGGCATTGGCCCGGCTTCCACAGTCGACTCCTACCAAGGTCAGAAATCGAATATCGTCCCGGTTACAATGGGTACGCCTTCCCCTCCCCTGGCCCTGGTTTCACAACCGACGAGTACAGATCAAACGTGCTCATGACTCGACAGAAGTGTGGTCTGGTGCTCGTCGGCGATATCGACTATGACAAGAGGAAGCAGAAGAGGCAGTAGATAGAGAGGGGGAGGAAAATGGTCAGATCACGGTACGCAATGCGATGGGCGAGCCCCGTCACATTAAAGCTGTGCTCTTGAAGAACATCCATGATAGAATTGCGGAGAAGGGGCGGGTGATGCGGCTGACCCAGCCGCCCATGGCCGAAGAAGAAGAACTCGGCATCTGATGATATGTCAGACGCGACTCTAACAAAGCGGAAGGAAACTGAGACGGCACCAACTCAGGCCCCAGCCAAAAGCCAGAGAACCGAGCCCGCGACTACTCCGGTTCCGGCAGTCGAAGAGGTGTCTGTAACTGAGTAGGGGTCAAAAGCGGAGCAGGGACAGAAGCAGTCAGCAAGGCAGACGAAGAAAAAGGCCGGGCCCCCGGGGGGGGGGGAAGTAGTACTGCGGGTTTGAGATTGACCGGGCCAAAGACCGAGCTGGTAGCACCGAGACAATACTACTAGTGGAGATAATACCGGTTGTAATAAAATACGGTCTGATGCAATATTAGACCTACTTTGAGGAACCTAACCGTCTATGTTCGGCTCTGCTAACGTAGGTAGGTATCTTAGGTGGCCTCAACAACGGCCGAACCCGCGCCCTAGCCTGACTCCATCGAGGGCCGTTCAATGCGGGAATTCTGCCCACCTGGATGCGGGCCTGGAAGCCTGGAATCAACATTCGCACCAATGTAAGGTACTTCTCGTGTAGGAAGCCCAGTTCCTCAAAGTCCGTCCTGTGTACGCACACGAAGAGACGGCAGCGCTTGAACAGGTCAATTGGCCCTCAGGCTTCGGGCAGCAGCCGCAAAAGGCGCACGGAAGCACGAGTCACCAACGGTCAGAAGCTGAACTAGATTGGGGTGCCTAGAAATACCGGCTCAGATAGCGATATCACACAAGGCAGTGGTCTGGAGGGAAAGGCAAGAAGGCGAGTGCCCCGGACGCTAGATACCATCCATACATTGCCCCGCGCCCCTGGCCGACTTTCTCTCGGGGAGCAATACAAGCACGCCCTTGTCAAAATAGCCATCAACAGGCCGAGTTAGAGTTACGCAGCGTAAGGTATATATACGGTAGGGTTTGTAATGGCAGATATCGGGCAAAACATATCTGGCTCACGAGGAGTCCAAGTCCGTGATTTGAATTTGAGCGCGCCGGGAAATGGCAGCTGTTTTGCAACAGCGTCGAAAAAAAGTAAGTGTACGACGTAACATTAGTTATACTGAACAAGAAGAAAAACAGAGCGAGAAAAAGAAGGCCTCGTACCAGACCCGCAAAGGGGACATGGTCATGATTCGAACCGCGAGCCTGCAGATTTACCACGAGCTCCGGTTGAACCAAGGAAGCCAGACTGTCATTCTTAGTTGGCCTCAAAAAATACGGTCACTGACCAGCATTAAGTACAGGTGGTTGGTCGAGGACAGTGGCACCGGGGTCTGCGACTGGGCTGATGGTGAAGGATGGAGCTACCTTGGGAGGCATACACAACTTCGGTCCCTTAAGGTACCACTGTTCCAAATAAGAGTGCTTTGAGTGATGTATCACAGTTGCTGTTGCACCTGTACATGGGAATACTCTTGGAGGACAGAGTTGCATTCCTAACGCACCTACTCAAAATATTCAGTAGCTACGTTCCAGAGCCCTCAGTGCGCATGGCAATTCATCGAGCTTACTCATATATATGCTAGCGGCGTCAGAGGTACACAGCGCTAGCTATACTTGATATTACGGACCTTATGCCTTCATGGCCATAAGCTCGATCATGGAGTCAACCGACCCCAGCGCCGCCCTGAGCCCGACATCCATAGTCCTCCGATATCGCCCCAGCAGAAAGAGCGCATATGCAACAAACGGCAGTCCCATCAGCCCCACAAACCCGCGCATCAACACGCGCCCTTGGTACTCGCTCCTGGCCACCACCTCGGAGTACCTTTCGTTCCCGAAGGACACGCGAGCGTACTTCGTCTGCCATCCGAGCGACGGTAGATACTTGGACACAGCCTCCTCGAGGAACTTGCGCAGCTTGTACACCGGCGAGAGCACCGAGGCACGCATCTCCACGTAATTCTGCAGGGCCAGGTCGTTGATAGCGTGGGCATCCGGGACGCGCACCGCAGTGTACTCCGCCAGCGCTCGCTCGCGGGACGCCGACGCGACGGCGCCGGTGCTCAGCTCGTCCATACGCGCATGCTTGTCGATGATGTCGAAGAGGATGCGCACGTCTTCCAGGCCCGCATTCATACCCTGGCCGTAGAAGGGTACCATGGCGTGGGCGGCGTCGCCGACAATGACGACCGAGGAACCGTAGTGGTAGGGCTTGCATTTGATGCTGATGAGCGGCAGGTGCGGGTTGCGCTGAAAAGAGGCGATCAGCTCGGCGGGCGGGATCAGGGACGTCACGCCGGGGAAATGCTTGTCGAAGAAGGGAGGGATGAGCTCGCCGCTTGGGTCGGATTCGAGGTGTTCGTAGAGCGCCGCGGGCGCGAAGAGGGTGCAGGTGAAAGAGCCGTCCTATTACTGTGAGTAGACAGTACTAAAGGTTGGAGAGGGATAGTAACGCCCGTACATCGCTTGGAATGGCAATAAACATGAATTCGTGACCAGGCCAGATGTGCAAATGGTTCGGGGAAATCAAAAACTTCGATTTCAGATCCGTATTTGGCGCGGTCGTTCTGGGCGGGATCTGGAATTCGCACCACAGCGTGTCGATGTATACTTGCTGGTAGTCCATCCGGGTGTATTTCATCATGTGGTATCTGACCGCGGAGTGGGCGCCATCGGCGCCTATCATGAGGTCAAAGTCAATCTCGATCTCGCGTGCTCGCTGCCCCTGACTCGGGGTGCTATCCCGCACTTCGAACCAAGCCTTGTTTCTCCGGAAATCCGCCCCCGTGAGCTTGTGGTTGAAGAAGAACGTGACATTCGGCATCTCTTCTAGAATGTCAAGCAGGCGCTTATTGAGGCCGCCGCGGTCGATCGCGAGGATGCACTGTGATGTCAGCCATCGGCTTTCTACTGGGTAGCGGTACGCAATGGAGATCATACCCTCCCGTGCACGTCGTAGTCCTGCGATTCCTCGTAGAGATCGCCATTTGCTCGTCTCCCGTGGATCATGCGGCCGCGCATTGGAATGGTAGCTCCCATGACATGGTCGATGAGCTTTGGTTGACCAGCATGGCGCATGGCGTTGATGCCGCGCTCGGAGAGAGCCAAGTTGATGGACTTGGTGAAATTGAGTGGTGTTGTCGAGGGATCTCGGAGGTCTGACAATCATGTCAACTTCCGCCGCGGATACATCAGATGACATCTTATGAAGGGGAGATAACTGAAGCCATTCAACAAAGGATCCGGACGTACCGCTCCGAAGCTCATAGATTTCGACAGCATCACCTCGATTTGCAGCATATAAAGCGGCCAGGGAGCCGACAGGGCCCGCCCCAATCACTACGACCTTTTGCTTCTTGTCCATCGTGACCCGGTACTACTTGGTAATAAACGATGCAGTGTTTCGACGGGGGGTGGGTTGACTTTCAAGAGGCTCCGGCAGCCATCAGGTGGGCTGATCCACCGGCTAGAATCGGCTCGGCCCCCTGTCCCTGCAGCCTGCAGCTTTATGTAAGCCGCTGTTGTTTCAAACTTTCAACGCCACAACCCGTCACGCCCAAAATAATTCCCTGTTGGACCCTGGGCTTGTGCCACATCCCATTAGGCTAACCAGTTTTCCTCTCTGACGACTTGTAGAACCAACCGCCTTCCACGCTGTCTCAGATCGCATAATAACCGCGAACCGAACGCAAGTGTTGTACCCGGCGCAGATTATTCAGGACCATCTGCGATTGCGATTGCTGTCCCTCCCTGACCCTGCCCCGCGCTCCGGAAAATATGGCTGAGGAACCGCCCACGAAGAGGAAATGTCTCGGTGCCGACTGCGAAAATGAAGCCAGCTCTTTGCAATGCCCGAAGTGCCTTAGCCTAGGCATCAAAGACAGCTACTTTTGCTCTCAGGACTGCTTCAAAAAGAACTGGGTACGCCGAAATCTCCTGCCCCGCGACCAAGTGCTGGTTACTGATTGTTGCGCTTGCTAGGCTACGCACAAGAGCGTCCACAAACAAGAGAACAGTATTTTCAACCACTTCTTCCCTCCTAAGGCTGTCTCTAAACCAGATCCAGAAACCGGCTACTACAATCCATTCCCGACATTCAACTTTACCGGGCCCCTGCGGCCGGTGTACCCGCTCTCCCCAAGGCGCCAAGTGCCCAAGTCGATACCGCACCCCGACTACGCTGAAGATGGCATTCCTAAAAGCGGGAGGTCGCTCGTCAGGGCCAACAAGATCCAGCAGCTGGACGCTAAGGCCCAGGAGGGGATGCGCAAGGTGTGCCGGTTGGCGAGAGAAGTGTTGGACATCGCCGCGGCGGCAATCCGGCCGGGCATCACAACGGACGAGATTGACGAGATTGTGCACAATGCCTGCATTGAGCGAAATGTGAGAATACCCGGTCCTTGCGCGCGTTGGACGAATCACTGACCGTGGAACTAGTCCTACCCGTCACCCCTAAACTACAACCACTTCCCTAAGTCGGTATGTACCTCCGTCAACGAGGTCATCTGCCATGGGATTCCCGACCAGCGTGTACTGCTGGACGGTGACATCGTTAATCTCGATGTGACGCTCTACCATGAAGGCTACCACGGCGATCTCAATGAGACGTACTACGTTGGCGACCGGGCCAAGGCCGACCCCGACACAGTGCGCGTGGTAGAGACTGCGCGTGAGTGTCTTGAGGAGGCGATCAAGCTGGTCAAGCCCGGCACTCTGTTCCGCGAGTTCGGAAACGTCATTGAAGCGCACGCCAAATCCAGGGGTTGCAGTGTTATTCGTACCTACGTCGGCCACGGCATCAACAGCATCTTCCACTGCCCGCCCAATATCCCGCACTATGCCAAGAACAAGGCCGTCGGCGAATGCAAGCCGGGCATGACCTTCACTATTGAGCCCATGATCGCACTGGGCAAGTATCGGGATGTGACGTGGCCTGACAACTGGACAAGCACGACAATAGATGGCAAGAAGACGGCGCAGTTCGGTAGGTACACCCTGTCGCTCATCTAGAAGCACCGGCTAACTCGCCTGCAGAACACACTCTCCTGGTGACGGAGACGGGCGTGGAGATTCTGACGGCCCGGAAGGCGGACTCCCCTGGCGGGCCGATTCCGGTGCCTGCCACGGCTTCAGCAACGCCCAACGCCACGGAATAGGGTACCGGTCGGTCGAGGCGGGGTCGTCTGTAGCATCAGCGGGCGCGGCAGGTTTTGTGATACCCAACAACAGCTGAGCATGGCCGCAGACGCAGCATGACAGCCGTTTCATACCTCCCTTGAGTAATCTTTTGCACTCGTGGCAGTCCGCACCATGTGATGGGCATGCATTGCAGCTCATGCGATCGGATTCTTGTTCTCCGGGGAATATATCAGAGCGTTGGCCGATGAAAAATACTGTATTCTGTACACCGTTCCATGTGTGACGGAAACATCGTGATGATCCCGGCGAACAGGTAAGGTACGGTACGGTAAGGTACATAGAGTACCGTCATGACACAGGAGCTAGGGCCACCCGAAAGGGCAGCCCTCCCCGTCCATCATGCCCCACTTTCGCGATTCTGGCCGTCCGAGTCCACCAACCAACCACCAACCACCAGCGTAAGAATCCAATTCTGTCGAAAGCTTCGTTCACCCGTTCATCCGCACACACAATCGCACGAATAGCTGTTCACGGGTCTCGGCACAGTGGCTTAATCATTCCTCCCCGCCGATCGCGAGACAGGGAAGAGGCATCACGACCCGATTTCCTCCAACATCCAGCGCATTACAAACTTTGTGCGCATATCGCACGTCATAGTCATCCCCCTCGCAGACCGCACCCGAGACCGTTGAGCTTGTCGACACATATCAAGAACCGCCGAATCCTAATAACTTCCACACCTTTTACGGTCTCGAGTCGCCAAAATGTCTGGTGAAGCGTGGCTGTACCTCTTCGCCGTCATCATAAATGCGGTCAACCTTTTCCTCCAGGTGTTCTTCACCATCATGTACAGCGATTTGGAGTGGTACGGCTTCCCTGGATAACAGCGGCCGGTGAATTGGGGCTGCGGCTGGTGCTTAGCCAGATCGACCGGCAACGGTCGCTGGCTGGCACCGCGAAGTCACACCCACTGCTGCGCCTGCTATTCATTGTTAACGCTGCCTGCTAACCTCTCCTGTGGTGCAGTGATTACATCAACCCTATTGACCTGTGCAACCGCCTCAACACGTACATCATCCCTGAAGTCGCCGTCCACGGATTCCTGACATTCCTGTTCCTTATCAACGGATACTGGCTCCCTCTGATCCTCAACCTACCCCTCCTCGGCTGGAATGTCAAGAAGTGAGTATATCCTCGAAGCAGGGCTTGACCGCGGAGCAGTGCTGATTGGATGTAGGATTGTTGACAACACACATCTCCTGGATGCCACCGAGATCTTCCGCAAGCTCAACGTCCACAAGAAGGTATAGGCCGCAACCACGGTCAGGCATTTGAGGAGCCTGCGCTAACAAACCCCTGCAGGAATCCTTCACCAAGCTCGGCTTCCATCTCGTCCTCTTCTTCTTCTACCTCTACAGCATGATCGTCGCCCTGATCAAGGACGAGGCCCACTAGGCGTCTCCTCAAAACGATGCTGCTCGTCGAACAAACGTTGTGGAACGGCCACGGTTTCGCACGAACTCCGGTACATAACCGCAGCCATAAGGTGTACCCGTTTTCGCGGCGAGGAATCTCCAAGGCGATCTATATAGAAGGATTCTGGACAGCGCGCATGGTCTGTGATACCACTAATGGCGGAATGGGGCATGAGTATGAAATCCACGACGGCGGACGAAGAACATAGTGGATAACGAACTAAGGTATTTCCAGTTGGAATCGGAGGCTAGTGGACAAGGCTTGGCACCGGAAGCAGGCAGGCGCAATAGCTCCGTTGGCGTACAGATCTGGATAGCATCAACAAGCTTAGAGCATGCAAAGGAGTCTCGGCGGACGCATGGACACCAACAGGGCGGTGGTTCGCTTTCAGTTACCCCTGGCTTAGCTCGGTCGTTCGCTGGACCGCTCTGCGGGTATGGCTGTGGGAGTGTGATAGACTGATGCCTCACTGTACTAAGTAGGGTACCTATCTACTGTCGGGTATTAGGCGACTTGATTGTCGGAGAGCTCGGTGTTGAAAGTCCGGGCATTTTCTGTAGTCTCACTGCCAAATTATCCTAAGTGCCAGCTCTGTAGCTCTTCGGGCTCTTGAAACAAGCCTATCTGAGAGCCATAAAGTGAAACACTCGACGCCCGGCGGCGCACAAAAGCTGAAGCGGCTCACGAAGGGACCCAAATGTGCGGTCGGGATATGGCCCGTGCACGTCTGCCTGGAGACACTCGGAAGATCGGCTTGACGCTGTCCTTATCTCATCATTCCTTGGCCCGGCCCATCACTGCATCAACCAAGCAATCAAAACACGCCTGCTCCCGCGACGGAGGCTCACGACTGATGAAACACAACCACACAATAACCGCCCAAAATGGCCGACTTTAACGAATACCCTCCAAACCTCCCCGTCAAAGACGCCCTCGTGGTCCGTCAGACCCAAGGCCCCGACCACGCCGTAGTTCCCTACACAGGCGACAACCTCGCCCGCCCAAGCTTCGGCCCCGCCAACCCCTTCCGCGGCGACTCGTCATCGTCCGCCGCGACATCGCTCAAGCGCAAAAATGTGCTGACCGGGCACGCCGAAGAGACGTTCATCTCAGAGCACACTTTCCGCGCCAAGCATAGAGCGATAGAGCGGGCTGGCGGGCCGGAGAGGGAAGGCGCGGCGGTGGTCCTGAATAATAGGGAGCAGAAGGAGATCAACAAGCGGTTGCGCGCCGCGAGGGAGCAGAAGGGCGATGCGACTGTTGCGGATGGCGATGGCGCCTATGTCGGGCCTTGGGCGCGGTACAAGACGGAGCAATACGAGACTGTGGAGGTGGAGGAAGGGGAGGAGTTGGGGAGTGGCGATGAGTATGAGGTTGTGGAGGAGGAAGAGGAAGAGGAGGAAGTGGTGCCGAGCGGGACGGTGGTACAGGCGCCCGCGCCGTCGTTGGCGAAACGGAAAGAGGTGGAGGAACTCGGCGAGGAGACAACTACTTTCCATGGGGAGAGTGAGTACGATTATCTGGGGCGGACGTATATGCATGTGCCGCAGGACTTGGATATTTCGTTGCACAAGGAGGTTGGGAGTATTACGAATTACATCCCGAAGAAGCTCATCTGCACGTGGAGGTACCACGGGAAGCCGATCACGGCGCTGCAGCTGTTCCCGAGGTCCAGTCATCTGGGGTTGTCGGGCGCCGCGGACGGGATGGTCAAGATATGGGATGTCTACCGCCAGAGGGAGCTGTTGCGGACGTATGCGGGACACAACAAAGCTATCACGGACTTGTCCTTCAACAATGAGGGGACGAAGTTTCTGTCCGGCGGCTTTGATCGGCGGATCAGGCTATGGGATACCGAGACGGGGCAGTGTGTCAACCGCTTCAACTGCGGCAAGACGCCGCATGTCATCAAGTTCAATCCCTCTGCAGAGAACGGGCACGAGTTCCTGGCGGGTCTGTCGGACAACAGGATCTTGCAGTACGACAGTCGCGCGGGCAACGAGACGGTGCAGGAGTACGATCACCACTTGGGCGCCATCAACACTATCGAATTCATTGATGAGAACCGCCGGTTTATGTCGACGTCGGATGACCGCTCGCTCAGGGTATGGGAATATGGTATCCCTGTCGAAATCAAGACTATCAGGTATGTCCTTCCACCAGTCTTACAAGCATGCTTCCTTGCTGACCTCTTCCAGTGAACCCGACATGTTTGCGCTTACGAAGTCCGCTCAGCACCCTAGCGGCAAGTACGTCCTCTACCAGTGCAGCGACAACTCAATCGTCGCCTACTCGTCCGGCTCCGATAAGTTCCGCCAGCATCGCAGGAAGGCGTGGCGCGGCCACAACACTGCGGGCAGCGCCATCGGGCTTACCTGCAGTCCAGATGGGCAGTTCGTTGCCTCGGGAGATACCGGGGGCAGCGTCTGCTTCTGGGATTGGAAGACGTGCAGGATGTACAGCAAGCTCACGGCCGACAGCGCGGGCGGGACCATTAACTGCGTAGCGTGGTCAGAGCAGGAGACCAGCAAGGTGTTCACGGCGGGGGCGAAGGGAGAGATCAAGCTGTGGGACTAAGCCGCATGGTAAGCATTGAGTGGCGTTTGGGGGGTTCATGTCAGGCGGCAAGCCATAGTTCTATGGATATGGTTGGTTGAAGTGGCATTATGCAATCTACTCCTGCTGTGTGTGCTACGTGCTAACAGTTGGCTGTATCGCGGAAGATCACGGTACGGCTCCTAGCCCTCCAGAATAGCGAGCAACCATTGAGCGTCCCAGGGCTCAATTCTTTTGATGCGCCAGTCTCTACCTACTTTCCAACACCCTCCGTCTCGGCAATCCGGAAGACATACTTCACTCCGCTGGCCTTGCCATTCTTGAGGTTCTCCAACGCAGTCTGGATTCCTCCGAGCCCCCCAGGCACGACCTCCACCCTCTGTCCCTTGAACCACCCTTCCTGCAGCCCCTTAGCGAAATACCGGAAGTACACATAGCCGAAATCCTTCGCGTCCTTGTGCGTGCTCCCAACCAGCGTGATGCTCCACTCCACGCCTTCCGGCAACCCTTGCTTCTCCCCGCCCAGCACGAAGGTCACCTTCCCCTTGGGCCCCTCGCCACGCGCCTCCGCCTGCCGCCGAAACACCCCCGCGATATTCGTGATGCTGCTGCCCTCGGACACGGTATCCAACACGTGCCGCACAGGCGGCTGCCCCTTCAGCGCGTCAACCAACCCGGAGATCACGGCCTCGTCCCCCTGCCGGTAGTCAATGACCACATCGCCCTTGCTGCGGTCAATGAAGCCTTCAACGTAGTCGCACGCCCGGCCCGCGACGCACAGCAGCGGGTGGATGTTGGCCCGCTGCGCGAGCTGCAGCGCGTAGATGCCCACCGACGAGGCCGCGCCGTAGATGATCAGCGGCGTCGGGCCTAGGTTGGGCACCTCGGGCGCCCAGGGCTGCGGGAGCCCGAGGCGGAGGTGCAGCCCTACTGCGGCGGTCATGGCGGCTAGCGGGATGGTTGCTGCTTCTATTTTCGGTTTTCTCTTGTCAGAATGGAACGGTGACGGCGATGGGGAAATGGGAACGGGATGTACCTTCAAAGCTGGTGTGCTTGGGGATGTGGAACGTGGTGTGCTGCCTTGCGATCGCGTACTCGGCGTAGCTCCCGCCGGGGGTGCGCATCTCGTGGAAGGCGGCTACGCGGTCACCTGGCTTGAACTCGAACACGTTGGCACCCACTTTCTCCACGATGCCTGCTATGTCGTCGCCTTGGTTGGTGGAGCCACCAAAGAGGTTGGGGAGCTTCCAGTCTTTGGGGTTGGAGCCGGACACGACGACCTTGATCAGGACTTGGTCGTCGTTGGGCTCGGGGATGGGCGAATCCACGATTTGGACCTCGGGTCCTGGCGGTGTTGTTAGTTGGAATCTTACGAGGGGTTGTGAAAGGGAGGAGGGGCTTGCCTTTGCTGACCAGTGCTTCCTTCATCTTGTGTAGGTAGTTGGCGATGTCGCTCCCTCAGTCTTACACTCGATATGGAAACGGGCTCAAGTGTCAATTATCCCCGAGAATTGACAATGATTTTCTAAGACTTGGTTATGAACTGTAACGGCACAGGAACTGGGAATCCCATACTGAGTTCTTCCTCCATATAAAAAGCTCAACCGAACTTCGCTTCAATGACGCCACCCCTCTCCATCGACCAACCCACATCTCCAATTGCTACGCTACCCGCAACAATAGACGAAGAAGGTAGCAGTTCCCACCAACCGGAACCCAACCGAACATTCATCGAGCTTTCCGACATGCACGTCTGCCGCATTCCGGCAACAGCTCCACTCTGTAATGTTGCTTATCGGCTCCGAGCAGTTTGTGACCAAATTACATGCATTAGTGGCGGCAAGGACTTGCCGAACATCGACGATCGGTTGAGCCGCTCCGGGAGCCAAATCTGGCGTCCAGGTGAACAGCCCTTGGCATCTGCCGAAAGCCATGTTCAGATGAGCATCTACTACTCCAAAAACTGAAAACATGAGGGTTCGTTTGAGGTTCCACGGCAAGATCGAAAGCGCAGGGCTGTGAAAGTTCTGGGTATACGGAAATGCCTCAAGCCGGGACCGGGTGTACTAGTAAGAGAGGGGTAGGCAGGGGCAAGGTCGAGCAAACTGGTCGGCAGATGGTCCAAGGCACGAACTCCGTCATCGAGATGTCTTCAGCCCCTGAACAAGCTAGCATTAACTCCAAGACCAAGTACTCCTACACTAGAGTTGTCATGGCACAATGAAACGAAAACCCCCGCTCATAGCTTACAACGCCACCCAACAACCTCTCAACAAACCCTCACATCACCAACCCCTTAAGCCTTACGGTAAGCGGGCTTCAGTTAATTCTGCGAGACATCAACACCCGCAAACCCCAAAAGTTCATTCCACGTCTCCGCCGTCTGGGCATTCCGTGTCCCCAACGCCTGGATCTGCGCCTTGGCATCCTGGCAGGCATCCTTGGCGGCTTGGTTGGCGCCGCAGATGTTCGTCAGCTCGTCGCAGATGCGGTTGGTGATGATGTTGGGGTTGAGCGCCTCCTGCTGGCGGCTCGAGATCTGCGGGTCGATGGCCTGGAAGGTGAACTCCGTGGCCGGCCGCCCGCCAAGGCCGCCGACGAACTTGATGGTCGGCACGCAGGTGCCGAAGTCCAGGCCTGCGATGCTGGATTGTTGGCCGCCGGCGTTGTTACCGGCGTTGTTACCGGCTTTGTTGTTGTTGCCGTTGTTGCCAGCGTTATTGTTGTTGTTGCCGGCGTTGTTGTTGTTGTTGTTGTTGTTGTCACCTGCGGCCTCGGTGGCGGTTGGAGAGGCCACAACAACGGTGGTCAAGGTCCTCACGCCGCCACACTGGGCAGCCTTAGTGGTGGCCGCAGCAGTGGAAGTTGCAGCCACTGAGGTTGCAGCGTCGTTGTTGCCATTATTGCTGTTGTTGCCGTTGTTGTTGTTGCCGTTGTTGTTGCTGCCGTTGTTGTTGTTGCCGTTGTTGTTGTTGCCGTTGTTCCCAGCGTTGCTGGTCGAGCCGTCAGAGCCCTGAAGCGTGAAGTTGCTGAAGCCATTGAGCTGCGCGATCTCCGCGACGCTCTTGCCGTCAGCCTCAAATGGAGTCTTGAGCGACTGGGCGGAGTTCGCATTTTCAACGTCCGCACCGGTCACAGCGGGGTCTACGAGAGGGAGGATGCCGCGAAGCTCGGGAGTCGCGGGGAGATTTGCATCGGAGCAGAGGCTGGGAATGGAAACGGCGAAGGGGTTGAAGTTCTTCTCCGCCGCAACGAGCTGAGCGGCAGCGGCAATGACTTCGGGATCATTGCCGAGAGTTGACACAATCTCATCGGCGAGTTGGAGCTAAGCCAGGTCAGCAAGTTGTCCCCCTGGCTCGGTATTGCTTTGTACCAACCTTGGCGCAAGCGTTGGCGCCAGCGAGCAGGACGCCGGGGGTTTGACCGGCTAGAGTGGCAGCCTGGCCAGGCTGACCGAAGTTGCCGAGGGCGGAGATGACGGACTGGACAGCTCCCTCCTGGCCGAAGCGGGCCTCCGCAATGGCCAACAGACCGGCAACAACGGGGATCTTGGAGTACATCGTGACAGAGTATAACTCGTATGGAGGACCACAGTAAGTTGGACGCCGTAAAACGAATCGAAAACCGACCTGGCGGTTGTAAGAGAACGTGGACAAAGCTGAAAGAGCGTTTGAAGACGAAGCGAAAGTTCACAGAACTGAAAAGACCGTAAAGAGAAAGGAACGAAGACGAACAACTTGCTGGATGAGGAACCAGAGCCACAGCGTCATGCGGCATGAAGCTCGAGATATATAGATCTCAGCATACTGGAAATTGTGGAGCATGATGCGCAGAACGCCGGATGGCATCATAGCACTCCCCAGGGACTTGGGCTCACCCTCCCAGTCCATCCTCCCTAATGGCGATCATACTTGCGCGTAGTTGGGATAATGTGTGGGGCATGAGCCGAGAGGGACATCGCAGTCTGGAATTCGTAGAAACGGCGGCAAGCCGCTCCCCCTCGCAGCTTGGTAGGGGCAACGCTTATGCCGCAGGACTGGGGTTGGGCAAGGCGAGCCGAGATCCCCTACGCCCCTGGATAGCCTCCTTGAGCTTCTGCCCTGCACGACTGCCCCGGATCTGGATACGGTCTGATGTCAATACGGACAGGGGTTGGGATCTGAGGCGAGGTTCTCGGCAAGGCTCCACATCGTCATGTTTGGATCAGGGGAGCTCGGATGAACGATGGATCAAGAAGATCGCATCGTGCCGGTGGCCAGACTTTGAGAGTCATCATAGGCTTGCCGAGTTCATGTCACGGTGCCCAGCCAGGTGCGCCGGGCGATGACGCTTCCGAGCGCTTGCAGCAGTCTTGCCCTGCAGCCGGTACCGTCGTCAGCTGGACGGACAACCGCTGATGCCGTTTCAAGGAGATTTCGATTGGCCAAGCTTGCCGGAAGCTTGCCGGTGGCGCTATTGAGACCCATGGGGCCTGGAAAGCGCGTTTGCGCCGACTCTAAATGTGACCCTGTTTCTGCTTTCCAACCAAGAGCCGAAAACCAGGGGCGCATCTGTCGTCTCATCATCCTGACGCTAATCCTGTCCACGACCATGTTGTCATTGATCCGCGAAACAAAAGCTCCGTAAAGCTGATATGGGTAACTATGCAGGGACGGGGGTACCTGTTAAGCCGCGCTGGGTCAACTCACGACTGTCTTACAGTTCGAACCGACAGGTTTCGACTGCTTCCTCCAGGTTGGCGGCAGAGAAGCATCCCTGCACGGGGACGCAATGTGGCCCGTGCAGAGATACTGTGACGGGCACCAAGGTCGGTCAGCTCGCACATACAAGATTGATATTGCGACGACAGGAGCAAGATCTAAATGACAGATGCAGGGGCAGGACCAGAGCTCAAATGCCAGAGCCGAACATGTAACCAGGAGCGGGGAATCCCGTGACATAAATATAGCTAGATTAGAGATTCTAAGCTAGTTATAATAATTCTAGACAAATATCTTTAAGCTATATTATATACTTAATATAGACTACCACTGACCTAGATATACTATTAACTCAGATATTTTAATAGATTTTAATGGGGCTATTATATAAAAAATATTAAAAAATTATTATTATATCTTAATAATTTTTATTGCCTTTTTATATATAGCTCTACTAAAATCTATTAGAGTGTCTGAGTCGATAATATATCTATATTAATAGTAGTTTAAGTTAGATATAGTTTAATAGCCGAAGATAAATTAGAAGCTAAATTGCTTAAAAATATTATTTCTAAGGAGAAATATAATATAAAATAAAGTTTAATAGTTATATAACGAGTTATATAATAAGTTATATGATAAGTTATATATATAGCAAAGAGCTAAGCCTCCTAAAACAGCCTATCCCAGCCTCCCCCCTGCCCGCACCCCTCCTTATAAGAGCTGGATGGCCGTTTTAGGGCCCAGCGATCACGACGCTTCGCTTCATATTTACTGTGGCCTGCGTTGTGAAGATTCTGATCAACTATGCAGGGCACAGTCACATGGTATTTTTAAGTTTTCAATCCGACCTCCGTACTGATCATTACACGTAGTGTACAGTACTCACTTGCGATCGCTCTCTAGACTGCAAGTACCCTTGATTGCAATCATGGAGGCTCACGACGAGCTGCGGAATCCAGCGGCTTCAGCAGTTCAAACCCCAGCTCGGATGTTGCTCGCTTCGGCACTCTGTCGCGGATCACAACCCCTGCAGCCACTGACACGCCCGCGCTTGATCGGATCGGATGCGATCAAACGCCGTGTCTAGGGTCGTGAGACAGATTCGAGACACCACGCTAAAAGGCTTGGCCATGACTTCAAGAGAGTCCGTGGCATTGCGAACGCGCCAGATGGATGCCAGCGTCTTCGGAGTATCGAGCCGACACCCGGGTCCGCGCGAAAGGGTGTTGGATAACTTCCATGCCGTCGACACCCCTGGAGTACTCTGAGGATATCAGTACTTAACTATCAAGTATCAAGGGCATCATCCGATATTTCTTTGCTCCGTTTCGTAGCCCTTGGCGGCGATAGTGTGCGATAAATCTCGCGTACAGCATCGCTCATTCCCCTCGGTGGCCGTTGTCTCATCCTTTCAAGTGAAGGGCTGAGGCATGTGACAGCATCGAGTTTAGTACCATCATTCTGCAACTTCCGCCCTCGATGTTAGCGTTGTTCGAGAACCAGCTGTGTTTCCTGATGCTGAACATAGGAATTGTCGCCTAACGGGACTATCAAGGTCTTAAGCCTTTCATCAAGACATCACCAATCCGCCCCGATTTGAATGTTGATCCCGGGTTGTCCGATTCCCAAGCCCGAGGTACCGAAACCTGGTGATTTTGTTCGATCCCTGGCTGTTTTATTCCCTCTCGGAACCTGTCTTTTCTCTTGATCAGCAAACTTCGAATTCGGTTATCCTGACCTCGTCGTCATAGCGGTCTTACCCTGCTGTGATGATCATAGAATCATCCAATCGCCTATTCTCCATTCATGCAAGTCCCCATCTTGACGCCGAGGTGTGGCATAAAGTTGTTTAAATTGAGGAATCAGCCCCGATTTCGGCCATCGCCAAATTACGACCAGTTGAGAAAGGATTTCGGCCATCTGTGCGTCTGCTGAGGGCGGTATTCAAGTCATGAAGCGACGTCGGCTTGAGAGAGGTGCAGTTGCCCGTGGGATACGGCCAACGGCCCCTTCAAGTGGCCAACCGTGACCAGCCTACGCCCACGGAAGAACACTGCGAGATTATAGAATTGGCAGGCTCTGAGAGGCAGGCTCTGATAAGCAGGCACACACTCACTCAGCTACAGATTCCATTTGACAGTTCAGTGGAAAGCTTACTGGCGTTCGAGTAGCGCGGATCGTCGGATGCAGCGAGCGCTCGATTCAGACGATTCGATTGAGCCCTCGACACTTTGGAACCACGAGAGCTCCCAGAAACGGGGCGGGAAGTCCCAAAACCATTTTCACGATCTACAGTAGTGACCAGTAACCTAGAGGATAAGACACAGGCAGAGACTCCTTTATATAGTCAACCTAGTCCACCTCAGCAACAACTTGACTAGAACCTCCACCTGACAGCTAATAATCCAAGCATAGCCCAGGACAGCAGCAAATACCACATACAATGAACCAATCTAATATCTTGCTCCCCGTCAAAGTCTTGCCCCCGCGTTGCTTCTCCTTTTCCTTATCCTTCTTCTTCCTCTCTTCATCCCTCCTCCTCTTTTCACTTGCCTTCTCCCACGCCTTTACCAGCTTAGGATCCGCTTCGGATTTCATCCACACGGCACTGCCTGAAGGTGTTTTCGTCGCTTTGACGAAATACCATGCATCAATCCGCTTTTCGCATCGAGCCGCTTGACAGTACAAGGGCTTCTTACCCGTGTACGGGTTAGCCCAGCGCCGTCTGCTGCCGTAGTACGCCTGGATACAGCTTTACTTAGGGCAAGGTCCGCGATGGAGGCAGGGAGTGTGACCGATGAAATCGCCGCCGTCTAGGTCGGCGATGGGCGTGTCGCAGATGGGACACTTGGATTGCGTGTAGAACCTTATGGGCTGACGCGAGGCTGCTAGAGGGCGAGTCTCCTTTGGGGGACTGCTGGAGGTATTCTGGGGGGGTTAGGTTTCGATTACCCGGCGATGGTCGAGGTAGACCCATTCGAAACTCGGCGCATCTGGGTATGGTGGGGGAGAGGCTGTTGGCATTATGCTTTCGACAACCGCGAGCTCTGACACAACAATGGCTCTCCGTTGCAGGTCTGTAAGCCTATCCGGAATACGCAACAGTAGTTTCGAGCGCGAGAGAGATGTAGATCAAAGGCACCCACTTTGGCACTGCGGGACAGCGGCCTTTCATATACAGATTCTCTCGTTATCCGAAGTAAGGTGCTCAATGCCACTCCCTGCAGAACTGCGGTAGGTCGTATTTGGAAGGCTATATCCTTAGGCTGAGAACTAGAATATTTTTTAGTTTAGGGATCAATACCTAGTAAGCGGTCAAATCAAAAAGGCCTTCAATAATCCTATAACTACTGTATGCTACGCACCTTACGCGAAAGATTGACTGAGAAACCCGATATGTCCGGGACGAGATGCTCTATGACGAGTTCAACACCCTTGTAACAATATCGAGCATCTGTAGGGCGTTACCCAAGAGCAAAATGCAGACTGATGAGGCTTTTATCTTCATAACCTCTCGGACTTCAGTTCCCATGAAGAACTGGTCCCACCCGCGACCAGCAAACGTCTCGTTCTGTTCATCGGCGCTCGTCACTCTAATAAGTTGAGCTGCTCAGGTGCCCACGTCATTTTCCTTCAGAGGTGGGAGAGCCAGAGCACACACTCGTGCCACTACCGGTGCAACTGAAGTATAGAAATCTGAGTACAAGACGTCTTCCGCACTCATCTGAGTACCTTGTTATTCTGTCGACCCTCAGACCGCTGAGTCGGAGAATCGAACTGCCCTCGAAATCGTGTAGCGTCAAGGGAATATCTCTAGCAGCAGAATAACCATCCGTCATGGAGAATGAAACAATTTGAGAAATCATCCGTCCGGGATATATACGTAGTTATACTCAAACTCAAACTAGGAAAGAATCCAGCCTTCCTTCAACAACTAGGCTGTCTCTCAGATGCGAAAATACTATCCTATTCGTAGTATGTTTGTCGCTCCCCCAGACGACCTTAGCTGTGGCGGCTCGAAGATTGGTTTGTCTTGGATAGACATGTCTAATATATCAGACGACGCTAAGTTTCGATGTGGTTTAGCCTCGGCGGGTTTTCGGTGGTCGCAGACCTTGGTAAATCGCGTCCCAGGAATCTCAATTTTCCGGGCTCCATCAGGCAGAGCAGCCAAGCCGGGCTGGGACTCATATACCATGACCTCGCCGTTCTTAGGGTTGAATATCAACCCAGCCGTGTGCGCACCAAACCGCGCGTAAATCTCATGGTGCTTCTTCATAGCGTTATGCGTTCGGCCTTTCCAGGCTTTGTTCATGTCCTTTAGCGGACGGGGTCCCCGAGCTTGGTCTTCAAGCGTAAAGATGTTCTTGGCTGTCCTTTTGCGAATGGTTTCCGCGTCTGGAAGGACCTTTAGGAAACCGGGCTCGGACTCATACACATCGAGAATCCCGTCCTCCAAGACCAGCATCGCCGTTACCACATCAAAAATCCAATGGATCTCATGGAACCTTTTCTGGGCACCCTGTGTCCTTACATCCCAGATCTTCCTAACCGGTAGCTCTGCACTGTTTCCGGCGCGTGGCATGGCGACAGGGTGCTTCGACAAAGGCTTTTTGCAGGAAGAAGATAAGCGGTCTTAGTGTAAGTAAAGAGGATCACGAAGGTACTGGTCCTATAGAGAACCTTTGGGGATCGAAGACCAGCGTAATGGTAATGAGATATTGAGAATTTGTATCCAAGAATCATCTCCATGCCAGGCACGTTTGCAACCGCGCGCTTAAAAGGGCAGCTGGGATGGTCAGGATAGGCGCTTATTCCGCTCCGGCAGCGGTAATTCTAACCTATCATGTTGCTAGGGTTACCCGCCGGAGCATCTCGCATCTCGCACTTCTGTATTCCGTACTGGCACCACACCACACCAACCCGCGCATGACCCCGCCTTCCGCCTCCTCTCCCCTTCATGCTCCATCGAGGAATAAGCGAGAGAACAAATTGGAGAATTGCACAGCGGCCTGAGAGGGCGCTCCACCCTCACGGAGCCGCTGCGGTCCGACAAGAAGAACCCATCACTCCACCGGTTGCCGGCAACGAGACCGCAGGCCGCCAGCGCCGTGTCGAAGTCAATGCCGCCGCTGTCGAGTGCGGGCAGCGAGAGAAGCATCGCCGTTTCGGGGTAGCCGGGGTGGAGGAAGGCGGTCCTGCGGGGCCGCTGCGCGGTCTCAGGACTGTTGTTTCGCTGAGATTCGGGCTCGTTTGCAGCGGGACGCAGTTGCATCTTGTGCACTTTTGTCGTGGTTATAGAATTCAAAAGCACGGGCAAGAGCCGACCGATGGGTTGTTTATCAAGCATTTCGCGACCTTAGTGGTTGATCTGAACTTACCCACTTGGGCAGTTGTCCCGCCAACCAGGCGAGATTGCAACTAAAGGGTTAGGGTTCACCGCCTCTGCAAGTGGTGTTCCTTCCGCTGCTTTCCAACATCAGTCCATTCTCTCAAGCTTGCACGAGATCATGGGAGAAGCGGTCCGAATTGTATGTATTTAGCGTGCCAAGGCACTCTAGGCTC
>MU860224.1:0-42430 GCA_033296875.1 Achaetomium macrosporum | reverse complement strand
GATAGTTGTCATGGGGTAGCGGGAGGTGGGTCACTCGCTTGTCTGGGTCACTCGCTTATCATGTACGTTATTTGCTGTGTTTTTAGACGAGTACCCCGGCGCCCCCTCCCTACCAGAACAAATCCCCCGTTGCCAAACCCCAGGATTTTAGTCCCGAGAGCGGACGGCTTCAAGCTATGAGGTCCATCGGGCACTTTCCGTTCCGGGGCACTCCATCGGCTGACACGGCACCGCGGGTAGTCCGGGCGGTGCATCACATGCCGGCGAATCTGGGATTGACAACTCCCAGTGGTCCCTGGTTTACTCCGTAGGACCGTAAATCAGTTTCACGAGGTGGCAAAAGGAAAAGCTGTGGAGGCAGCTTGGCCAATGTCAAATCTCGGCCCTCACCCGACGCGAGCCGATTGGAGATCCGGCGGCTAATCGTGCGAATAGGGCGAGAGATGCTGAGTGTGAGGCTCTTGCCGGACAACAAGGACCGCGAAGTGCTGACGTGAGAATGCCACGAGTCAGCACCGCGGCTGGCGGTTCAAGCGTACGAATTTCTTCTTGCCAGTTCTCACCATGTCTCGGACAGTTCAGGACTAAGTAATACGATGATGATACAATGCACATACAGGGAGGATATGAAATACTAGTAGCGCTTTTGCAAAGTATACTACGTACAGTGGTAAACGATGATGGTATCTAGGAGCAAGGAAACTTATACACGACTGATGAGTCACTCCGATATCCACTGTCAGCACTGTGGACAAGGCCTTGCCGTTGTGGCCGGGTTTCTGTTCCGGGGGATCAGATCGACGCTCCCACTCCCACACCGCTCACCACTTCCAGGCGGCTGACACCTTTCCAGACCGCTCACACTTTCCACGTTTTCAACCGCCCAACTCTCTGCCCAAGTCAGCTTTTGTCACTTCCGCTTCCACTTTCACCGAACAGCACAGAACAACAACAAACAAAAGGAAAATCGACCGACACTGGCGACAATTCTCATCGGGTATCCCCTCCCCCTTCCCCCAAACAATCTCGAGTCCATCGCCCATCCGCTACAAATCCTCCAACGAAACCGAAACGAAGTCCACCCCACTCCCCCACGAATCCATCCCCTCTCACTCAAAGATTAGCATTGCTCAATCTCACAAAACACTGCGTCGGCTCCCTCGCAAACCGCTGCACCGCATCATACCCACTAATCTCCTTCGGCGTCTTCAGCAAGTGGAAGTGCCACACAATCAGCGCAAACTGGATCTTCAGCCCCTGCAGGGCAAACCTTTTCCCAAAACAAGCCCTGGGCCCCAGCCCAAACGCAAGCTGCGGCCCGGCCATGGCATCAAACACCTCGGCGCCCGTCTCCGGGTCGGTCTTGAGCCACCGCTCCGGCTTGAACGCCGCGATGTCCCTGTCGTCCCACAGGCCCGTGAGCGCGGTCTTGGAAGATCCATCAGACTTGCGCGCGCCAGGACTGCGCTCGGCGTCGGAAACCGGCATGTTCGGTTCGAGATAGCCCGCGCCGTTGGCCATCAGGAACACGTCGGTGCCCTTGGGGATGGGGCGGCCGAGGACGGTCGTGTCCTGCTGCGCGCGGCGCACGACGAAGGCGATGGTGTTGGCGTGGCGGAGGACTTCCTCGACGACGGCGTCCAGGTAGGGGATATGGGCTTTCGCCAGCTCGGCGTAGGTCGGCGCGCGCTTGGCGAGGGCTGCGTCGGGCAGCGCCGCGCGCAATTCGGCCCGCAGCCGGTCCTGTACGGCCGGGTGGTCGGCGAGGAATTTCACACCCCAGGCGACCGTCGTCGCGGACGTGTCGTGCCCGGCCAGCATGAAGCCGAAGAACTCGTCTGCGATGCCCCGCTTGTGGTAGTCGGGCTTGCGGCCTTCCTTGGCGGCGACGTCCCGCTCGCGGAGGAGCACGGAGTGCAGCGCGGTGCGCGGGTCCTCGTCGCCGCTGTTGATCTTGCGCACGGACTCGTCGACGTGGTCGCGGATGTACTGGTCCTTGATGGCCGTGGCCTTGCGCATGTAGGGGAACTTGCGGATGATCCACGAGGTCAGGCGCGGCGCGGGCGACAGCTGCGTGTCGGTGACTGAGTTGGCTAGGGTGAGTGCTGCCGTGAAGATCTCAGGGATGTCGCCCTCCGGAAACTCGACGGGCTCGTCGACACTCGCGGGGAGCTTGAGGTCGGTGAATTGCGACACGGCCTGGAGGCGCCGGGTCGTGTTGCTCTCGGCCTCCGGGTGGCCGAACATGGCCATGAAGATGGTATCCAGCGCCATGTACGTGATGTCGTGGTGGGCCAGGAACGGCCGGCCCTCGGCCATGCTGCACTTGAGCTCCCACACCTTGATCATGGTCGAGACGGCCTTGTACAGCGAGGGCCCCAGCACCTGGGTGATGAAGGTGGGCGCCATCAGGTGGTTGATCAGGTTGCGGTTCTTCTTGAAGCGGTCATCGCTCGAGATGAACTGGATGTGCTGCTCCGGCAGGATGCCGCCGATCAGGTCGCCGAAGAATCCGCTGCGGTCAAACTCCTTGGTCCGCCGCAGGAGGATGTCCTGGCTCTCGTACGGGTCCGTCACCACCACCCATGGTAGTCCCATCGGCTGGACGAAGGCTTGTATGATGGGGCTTTGGTGCCGCGCCGTCAGCGAGGTCAGCCAGCACTATCGGTCCGCAAAACGATGGTTAGCAGGAGGTAGGTTGCGCCGGGGATGTGACTGTATGACACGCCAGATTGAACCTACAAAGATACGCTTTGTGCGCATGACATAGCCTATCATCTCGGGGACGTCCCCGAACAGCTTGTCGACGGCATTGCGGTTGTACGGGATGCCCTTGAGCGGCTTGGGCAGCGCAGCTCGGTATGCCCAGTACAGGCCCACGACGACAAAGCCCACCACCAAGGTGCTCTCTATGAATGAAACGACGGCACCCATCTTGTCCAAGTCGTCCTACCTTTTTTCTCCGCAGGCCACGTGGGATTCCAGGAGAATAAAAGAGGTAGCAGTTCCAGTCGCAGAATTGCTTCTGCCACGCGAGAAAGCAAAAGGCAGCGCAACAGCGAGTCTGCGTCAAAAGGAACAGTCGACGTCCATCCAGTGAGGGGCCATGCATATGAGGCTTACCTGCGTCTTGCCGAGTCCTGCGAGGCTCAGGAGGAGTCAGGGGCCGGGGATGCGCTGTGGCCATCCGATTGGCACAGGGGCCCACGCATCCCGCCATGACTGACACGCTCATGAATGCCTCGAAATTAACCCGCACGGGAAGTGACTCCCGACGCACGGTAAAAGAAAGTCTGCATATCGCTTACATGCCCGATTGGCCACTGGGAGGCCGTTGGGACGTTGAGCGTCGCTTCGTCCCAGAGACACGAGGGGGATATGGGGGAATTGGATGTGACATGTCGCGGGGGGAACTGTCGAGATCCCTGGGTTCGGATCCCTGGCCGGGACTCGAGAGCGTCGAATCTGGAAAATCTGTAACGGGATGGCAATGCAACTGCCAACTTTGGTGGTGTACTTACGAGTACTTAACACTCTTTTGACTCTGACCTCGCCGCCCAAGGACTCGTCCCGCACGCTCGAGGAGGCAAGCAAAGCTCATCTTCTTCGTCCGGCAAACACTACACTTCTTCGACTTTAGTGCTACGTACGGACCGTCCTTCACCATGGCTACCGACGACAACGGCCCGCCCATGACCATCGCCATGGTCGTGTGCACCGTGGCATCCTTCTGCTTCATGAGCTTGCGGTTCTACTGCAAACAGGCGCTGGGCACCAAGGTCGGCATCGACGACGCCGTCCTGGCCTTCTCATGGGTACGTGTCCCCTGAGTCCCCCAGTCCCGATGGACGGACGATGCTAGTCATCTTCGGCTGGCTCGCTCGCCAAGCTCAGACTAAACCAAGACATACTGACACTATCGACAATCGACAACGGCAGCTCCTATTCCTGGTCTTCGTGATCATCTCCATCTACTGCACCAAGCTCGGCCTGGGAAAGCATGTGGCGGACATAACCGACATGACGCTGCTGCCCAAGCTGCTCTACCTGCTGCCCATTGGCCAGTTCTTCGCCGTGCTCTCGGTGGCCGTGTCCAAGTCGTCCTTCATCATCACGCTACTGCGGCTGGTCACACAGCCCTGGCAGAAGGCGGCGCTGTGGTTCATGTTGGCCACCATCAACGCGTCCATGCTGTCCATCTCCATCGTGCAGTTCTTCCAGTGCGCGGTGCCCCCGACGCCGGGGTGTGTTGCGGGCGACGCTGTCATTGGGCTCGGTGTCTTCGCCGCCGGCTACTCGGCCGCCATGGACTTGGTGCTCACGGCCTTCCCCACCGTGGTCATCTGGAACCTGCAGATGAAGAAGCGCGAAAAGATCGGTGTGATTGCGTCCATGAGTCTTGGTGTGGTGTAAGTGACAACCGAGCAACACTAAATTTAGGCGTTAATAACCCAGAAACTGACAAGCATTATCTCTGCAGCGCCGGAGTCGTCGGCATCTACAAGTCCTCCACGATCCCCGCCGTCTCACGCAACGTCGACTTCACGCACGGCACGGCGCTCGTGCTGATCTGGCTTGTGGCCGAGGTCACGGCGACAGTAATCGCGGCGTCGATCCCCTTCTACCGGCCTCTCGTCCGCAAGGTGTCCCGGTCCGGCAACAGCAAGGGCTCCTACGCCATGAGCGGCATGGGCGGCCGCAGCGGGCACAGCAAGCTGGGCAGCAGCGCCGACGTCAAGGGCGCCCCGCACTACGGCGACGACCACGACAGCGACAAGGACATCAAGCCCCTCAACTCCCATACCGTCCGCCGAACCGATGCCTACACAGTCGAGTACGACAACGTGTCGTCGACCGAGGCCGGGACCAAGCCCACAGGCCGCCGCGAGATGTTTTAGAATTGCAATGCTTTCTTTACGGATTTTACCTTAATTAATCAATCAATATTCTGGGCGGTTTCTTTTCTTTTCCGGGTCAAAACAAAAGCACGGCCACACACCGTATACCTCTTGTACTTCACGACTAGGAGTGTTGGCAGACCAGCCTGATGATGGTTGTTTTACCCATCGCGATGCGTTTGACCACCTCCACATGCCGGTTACACCCCATCTTTCGATTCCAACAAAAGCATTACGGAAAAGGGAATAGGCGGGCCGTTGGGGGTCCAGGGACAAGGGGTGCGGAGGGAGACGGGCGAACAGGGACAGCCCACGTCTGTCTGTCGACTGGTCCATCGGGCACTAGTCTCCGGGGCAGGATCCGCGGTTTTTACACAAACGGCGCTATAAAAGTGCGTGTACCTAAGTCATGTACATGTATGGAACTTCACATTCTACTGGTCTTCTTCGGTCGTTGCGATGTAACTTAGGTCCGGTGTGGGTAGAGATAAAAGCAAAACCTTCAGTTTTCTCAATGACTGTGGTATGGTGATGAGGCTTTCAGCCCGCCCACGTTGCTGCCCACGTTTTTCCCCCTCGGTTCTGCAGGAAAGGAATTTCCCTCGGGTTGGGGGAACTCTGTCTTCCTTTTTGCCGCCCCCAAACCACCCAAGAGTCCCAAGACCTCGGACCCAAAGAAGAGGACACAAAAAGCAAGGAAAATTTTTCAATTGGCCACTGACGATCAGACGATGCCGAGAATTTGGGAAATCCTGCCCTAAATGAAAAGCGGGTAACAGTTGACAGAATTGCGTTGTCTCCTGCAGGAAGCACATGCAGCTGCGCCGCCTCCTGGGATTTTCTGTCGGGAAAAAAGGGCAAGAGTTTTGCTGATCCGGAAAGCAAAAGTCGCAGGTCGAAGCTCAGGTTGCAGTTGAGAGATGACACCATCAGAGTGTCGGGTCGCGGAAAGCGGACGGGAACGGTTGCGGGGAGGGATTAAATCTGCTTTTCGGGTGGTGGGTTCTTCTGTCTTGGACGCCTCTCCTTTTCCGCGATCCCGTCCGGGTGAACCAAGGACCGTTGATGGAGCTGATGGAGCTGATGGAGCTGGTCGTCTTGGCGAAGGCAAGCCGAACGAACTACGAGTTCGGGCATGGCAACTTGGAAGTCCTGGTCCTGACACACAGGGGTTGAAGACCTATCACACCACGCACGCGTTGCGCTAGGGACCGTTCAACTGCGGTTGGTTCCTAGCGCCGGGCTTGAGAGCATGGGTAAGGTGATGGCTCTCGTTTGAGACATGATCCGACGGCAAAGATAGCCGTGGTGCTTGATGCTTTTATATCCGATAGCCGATATGCTGTTGGTAGTATGTTTTCATACTTTGCCGGTAGTCAAGCTGGTTCTACATATGTTCCGTTGATTCCAGTGCTCCGGCCGTTGAGGTGCCTGGCACCTGCTCACCAGCTTCGCTTCCAGGACCCCTGCCACGAGTTCCATCTCACCCGACCAAGCCAGGGTTGAACGTTTCCTCTCCATCGGAACAGGGGCAAATCCATTGTTAGCGAAGGAAAGTCGGAGCGGAGACAGGTTACAATGAGGGAACTCTGCCCCGGCATAGTGGACACGTCGGGCAGGCCTCCGCAGTCGTGATGGAGCCAGCAATCAAAGCGATTGTCATTGACTGATGATTTGAGTGAATAAGGGGTTTCGTATCGTACTGGACCACTGGTCGGCCCAGCTGGTTCAACTTGGTTGGTCCCGCTGGCTATCAGCGTCCCGTCAGGCCCGGGCCATGTGAAGATGTGCCCCGCTGGGGGGTCTGGTAACGGTAACGGGACCGAGACGATGCGGCGGGGGAGAGAAAGATACCACGGATGGTTCGATGTCCTCCTCTTCTCTTAAGCTCTGGCGTCTGTGACGCGAGCCCGCAGGTCGAAGGCAACAGGTTTGCTCCGGTTCTCGCAGGCTGCCAAAATGCCGGGAACAACAACCATGACAGAGTTCAGGCTGCCGCCTCTCGAGCAGATCTGGGAATGGCCACGGATGGTCAGCCCCTACCTGGACGAACTCGAGGAGGAGTGTTTACAGTGGACTGCGAGCTTCGGGGCCTTCGACCCTGAGACGCAGCGGCGGATACACGATAAGGGCAAACTCAGTATGCCTCTGACGCTCCTTCCATTCTGAAGAGAAGGCCGAATGCGCTGACGGACGGGTAGATCTTCTGGGGGGCATGTGCTATGCGCGCTTGTCGAAGGGTGAGCGAGAGACTCCATTTATCGCCCATTCCAAGGCTTGAGACGGCGGGGCAAAATGGCTTGCTGACATGGCGCCTGGGGGATTCAGGACAAGTGCGGTCGGGATGCGACATCATGCATCTCTTCTTCATGTTTGACGAGTATTCCGATGGTCGGGCGTCTCCGGAGGAGGTCTGGAACCAGGCCCGGATCTTGACAGACGCCATGACTTACCCAGACAAGCCCCGTCCGGAAGGGGAGTGGGTGGGCGGCGAAGTTGCACGACAGTAAGATCGCCCCTTATCCTCTCATCTGTCTTTCCTGGAAGCCCACTCATCCCAACTGGGCAGGTTCTGGCTGCGCCTTCCGAAGACATACACGGAAACGTTCCGGCGGCGGTTTCTGAAGACGTGGATAGACTACGTCGAGGCGGTTGCGCGGCAGGCAGAGAACCGGGCTGTGTCGAGGGTCCTCGATCCGGACAGCTATATTGCCCTGCGCCGGGATACCTCTGGCGCGCCGTCGACCCTTGCAATGTGTGAGCTGGACCTGGACATCCCCGACGAGATCAGAGAGCATCCGATCATTGTCGAGCTCTTTACGCTGGCCGTCGACCTGATCCTCATCGCCAATGTGAGTGTAGCTTCGCCGCTTTCCGCGCATTCCAACCGCACATGGCGACATGAGCTCACATTTCTGCGCAGGACATACTCTCGTACAACAAGGAACAGGCCGCCTGTGACGCGGAGCACAATATCATCACCGTTATCATGAATCAGTCGCCGGAACTGGATGTGCAGCAAGCCGTTGACAAGGCCGGCGATATGTGCCGCGAGAAGACGGAGAGGTTCAACACGTTGTATCGTCAGGTGCCGCGCTGGGGTGGGCCCGTCGATCTGGATGTGCAAAAGTTTGTCGACGGCTTGGCGGTGTGTGTGGGCGGCACGCTGCACTGGAGTTATGAAAGCCAGAGATATTTCGGGACACACGGCTTGGAGATCAAGAAGACCCGGACGGTCCGGTTGTTACCAAAGTCCAAGATTAATGGCGCCGGGAAATGACATCCAAACATTCCAAACAGGTGTCAACTCGCCTCTTTTCTGTCTTCACGCTCGGAATCGATGTCACCGTGGGAAATGAGCAAGTTCAGCGTGCATGCACCGCCTTTTCACATCGTTCACTCCCTGTGCGAAGGATGCGAAGTTTGTGCTGCTGCCTCCACTGCTTGTGACAGGGATTCCTTCCCCGGCTGAGTGATGCGGACGTTGTTACCATCAAAATAGCCGGATAAATGGATCGTCTCGTGTACAGTTGCCATTTTTTGGCCGCATCTCGGAAGTCTTGCCGACGGGATGCCACCGACCCTCATCTTAGGGTTAGGGTATTCAGATCGAGCTGTAACAGTTATGATCTCTGTTATGATCTGAGTTATGATCTTCCACAGGGCATTCGGTTGGTGCCACTACAGTACTGTAGTGTACAGGCGCTAGATCACCCTGATGAGTGGCGGGAGTCCATGCTGAAGGTCTTGCACAACTATCCAGAACAAGAAAACTCTCCGCCCGGATGTTGTGCAATTTGTGCTGTTCTTTCTGATACACGCCGGCGTTTTATCGCGAGCAGAATCGACTTTATCCACGCAGTGTTCAAGTCTCCGATGCTACGTCATTTCGAGAATCCACCCGTTCTGGAAGGCAGATGGAAGCTGAAACCGGCGGGCTTTTCATTGCTTCTTACCAAGACCGGCAATTCTGTCGGCGCTCTCCAACGGCGGCCGGCGTCTGTGCCCCGAGCCCCTGCCGTGGTGCGAACGATCATTGGCAGGATCGAGAAACAAGCAGGAAGCGAGACCCGACACCACGCAACCGGGTCGCTTCAACCCATGTCCTTGCTGCGGCCAGATCGCATTGCGTTCCGCCGCAGCCAGGAAGCGGCACTCCACAACATCATCGTTCCTTCCTGAGCTTCTTGCTGGTCCCGAGGTTCACCGGTCACCGGAACAGTGGCGGAGAAGATTCACGATGATTTACCATTGAGGCCTTGGGCTGGTGACTCAACGCTGCTGACGGGCGGAGCCAGACCCGTCCAATCGTCCGCCTGGGCCGGTGCGGCTGGCCCTGCCTTGCTGACGAAGATCTCCAGAGGTTGGATTATAGCGTACGTGTTCTTTCGTTTCTTGTAAGCACATCGAGCCGCCTTTTGCCGAGAGGCTCAGACGATCCAGAAGACACCGAGAGTACTGTCAGCAACCCAGATACCAGTAACTTGGAAGCCACAAGTATCGACGCGAGATCCCTCTCCCGTTCTCCGTTGTTTTCGATTTTCATAACTCCCCATAGGGGGCATGCACAGGGAGTCGGGGAGAGTAGGCCCGATCATCTGGGTCACCAGGGGAGCCTGCCCTTGTGGTCCCAGTGACATGGACGCGCTACGGGACACTGGAGCTCCTACGACCCAGCATCGGTCTCGTATGCAGCGGTGTGCTGTCACATGACGCACTGTTTCACCAAGACTTTACAACCAAGTGGGAATCACGGCGAGGGAAGCCGATGATCAGTGGCGCGGAGGGTCCGGGCAGGTTCCCGCCCCCACGGCATCGGGATCAGAGCCCATACTTTAAATTATTCCATCTCCTCGTCGCTGACATCTCCTCCGCTCTGCGCTTCTCTTCTCATTACTTCACCCTATTGTCAGTATCCCGAGTCTCCAAGAGTTTGGCGGGGAGAAACATCAGATCACCATGTCTTGGCCAACAGTATCACATACTCTCTATCCCCTTTTGTTGCAAAGCGAGATCAGACCTACACTCAGCACAAGTATTACCGCAACAGCAGCACTGCTTGTCGCCTATATCCTGATCAGCGCCATCTACTCTCTCACCCTCCACCATCTTGCCGGCTTCCCGGGTCCCGTCTCGTGCGCCGTCAGCCGTATCCCCTTTTGGATCGCCTGTGTCAGGGGAACACAGGTACAATGGATGCATAAACTCCACGCGCGGTATGGGCCAGTGGTTCGCTACAGTCCTAACGACCTGAGCTACGTCGATGAAGGGACAACAGCATGGAAGGCTATCCATAACCAGGATAAGACGGGAAGAAGGGAGTTTCCCAAAGCTAAGGAATGGTTTGTTACACCCGCCAACGGTTCGTACTACACAGCCTCCTTTCCCAGTTCAAGAAGCGGAAGTAGTCCGTTGACTCTCCTTTGCAGGCGTTTACGGCATCAACAGCGCCGCCGAGCACGAGGATCATCGGCGGTACCGTCGTGTCTTCGCTCCGGCCTTCTCGGAGCGGGCCATGAAGAGCCAGGAACCGCTGTTTCGGGAACACGTCGACCTGTTGGTATCGAAATTGGACGAGATGGTCGCCGCCGGAGAACCCGTCGACATGTGTATGCTGTACCAGCTCACCACGTTCGACATCATGAGCGACTTGACCTTCGGACAGTCGTTCGCCCAGCTCGAGGACAAGACCTACTTGAAATGGGTACAGGCCGTGTTCGACTCGGTTAAGGCCATCCCCATTGCCCAGGTCATCCAGTACTACCCGCTGCTCAATACTCTGTTCCAGCTCTTCGAGCCAAAGTTCGTCAAGGAGATGAAGTACAACCATTTCAAACACTCGGCAGAGCGCGTCGACAAGCGGCTCGCCAACGGCTCGGACAAGCCCGACATCTGGAACATGGTGCTCAAAGTCAAGGGCAGCTTGCAGCTCAGTCGCGAGGAGATGTATTGCCATGCCGACGTCTTCATGCTCGCCGGCAGTGAGACAACAGGTACAGTACTACCTAACGAACCTCCTCCGCTCTCATTACTGGGAAACATTTGAAAAAACCATTTGACTGACCTCTGGCACCGAACAGGAACCGCCATGTCCGGCCTGACATACTACCTCCTGACCAACCGAGACAAGCTGGCGCTCCTCACCCAAGAAATCCGCGCCAGCCACCGCACCGAGGAGGACATCACCATGGACAGCGTCGCCTCGCTCGACTACCTGAACGCCTGCATCCAGGAAGCCCTGCGCCTCTACCCACCCGTGCCCGTGGGCGTGCCCCGCGTCGTGCCCCCCGAGGGCAGGATGCTGCTGGGCAAGTACGTGGGCGGCGGCACGCGCGTGTCGGTGCACCACTACGCGACGTATCGGAGCCCGGCCAACTTCGCGGACCCGGACGCCTTCGCGCCGGAGCGCTGGCTGCCAACGGGTAACAACCACCACCCGGCATACAAAAACGACCGGCGCGAGGCGCTGCAGGCGTTCGGGTACGGCCCGCGCAACTGCCTGGGCCAGAACATGGCGCTGCACGAGATGCGGCTCGTTCTGGCGCGCATTTTCTTCCGGTTTGATCTCGAGCTGCTCGACGAGAGCAGGGACTGGACGGACCAGAAGGCGTTTGTGCTGTGGGAGAAGAAGCCGCTGCTTTGCAGGCTCAGGGCGACGGCGTCGCATTGATGCGTGGTTTTGGAGTTTCGTTGCTTGGAGGCGTCTTTGATTCTTTTTGAGGCACGATTATTACATTCGCTGAGCGTGGGAGGCGAGGAGTGCAAAAGCGGTTTTTGTTTTCTGTTTTGGTCAGGGATGTGTCCGGTTGCACGGATAATCAGAAGGGCATTGATTGTACTGTACCCATATACTCGTGTACTGTAATTGGGCGACGGAGGCATGCTGTCATTAGATCTTGAAGAGTAGAGTATGGCTCACGCCAGTCTTGATTTATCAACTTCTTGGAACAACACCTTCATCGAGTCAGATCGCACATCAGACAGCAGTTCAAGGTTCTCTTGCCCAGAAACCTGCTTATCAGGTTGCCAGGAACAAAACAACATGTAGCAATGCAGATGCCATGGTTCAGAGAACTTCGAGAGTTCGATCGAGACACTGCAAAGAGGCTACCCCCACAACTGCCGACCTCTGATCTTATGATGCTACGACATCGTGGTATGATTTCCATGCTGCCGGGAGCTCGGTCCCCTCTCTTTGACCTTAATGGAACCTGGAGGATTCCAGGGTAGGGTAGTGTAGTAAGTGGGGAGGTACTGAAACCTGCCCTTGCCAATCTCATCAAACCTCGTCCCCGTCGGCCCCAGACGCCAGAGGAACCCCTCGCTTCTTCTTGTTGCGCCTTGCGCGAACCCCACGGGCACAAAGTGTACGCTAGTATACAGCTTAATACAGGGTTAGGCTGCCGGTCCCGGGTCGCCGAGATTCGCAGATTTTCTTTGTCGGTGTGGCCTGTGATTCTGGCAACATGTTGGATCCTACCCCAGATTGCCAGACTGAGGGATGCGTGGACGGGGCAGTTCGCCAATGCTGCAATAACGGATCTCGGATATTGGGATAATGGGAGCGTGATATACATAGTTCGATGTACACCACACAGGGATTTAAGGCACTGCACCCCGACAGCTGACCTATCATCTCCAATGACACAAGCCATAGGTAAAAATAGGAGAGAGCCTTCAAACCTGTCACCGACCGTACTATGTACAGCAGACCATCACCCTGGGTATATGGGACCGGCTACACTGGCCTATACAGGCAACCCGTA
This sequence comes from Achaetomium macrosporum, assembly GCA_033296875.1. Classification (NCBI taxonomy): domain Eukaryota; kingdom Fungi; phylum Ascomycota; class Sordariomycetes; order Sordariales; family Chaetomiaceae; genus Achaetomium; species Achaetomium macrosporum. Next base: position 29,766 of record MU860224.1, on the reverse strand, counting down.
GCCATTCTTGACCTTGAAGTCCTTCATCCTCGGCCACGATGCTGGGCGGAAACGATCTCTTACTGGCCCTGGTACGTGTGCCCATGAGACAAGACAATTGAGGTAACAGAGGCCATTATCCGGCTGGAAAGCGCAGACAAAATAACGTACGATCTGCCAGAAGAGCTGTCCGTTCTGGGGTACGGGTGAACTGGTCAGTTACCCAGGCATTGGCCCGCATTGCTGGTCGTGATGCTTCCAGCCTGCTTCAGTGCCCGACTTGGTAAGTTGGTATTAACCCATTGGTCAGGTACCTTTCCCTCGCATTCTTCGCCGACCGGAAGGATCAGCAGAAACCAGCTCCTTCATTTCAACTAAGTTTCCCGGAATATCGCAGTTGCATTCTCACCTTCTTGTTTCGGGCCGGCCTGTACCAGCCATGTTTAGTAAGGCCACGTCCGTTTTGGAAGGCCATTCTGTTCATAGTCTCCGAGACGAAGCTATCCCTTATCGAAGGCTATTTCTAAGTTTGGGATATGGTGAGGAAAGGGACAGATTTCTCCAGTTTTAGGTAATCAACAATATACCAGAGATGTGCCAGGGTACGTACCTGGCACTCCGACACAAAGTCCCAACGGTCACCTTCTTCTTGGGTCCTGGTAAGCTTGGCGTGATTTCCAAGGGTACCAACAAGGCCGCCGTTGCAAAGTTCAGCTGCGTTACCGGTTATTGAGATTGAGGACATCGGCATCCACCTCGAGGAGCTTGACGAGGAGGCTCCAGACTGTTTCTTATCTGGTTAACCTAGAGTCACGAAACTTCTAGTAAGCAAGCAGGCCTTAACCTCGCATTGTTCAAGCTCGAGTTGAGTCTTGCCGGCCGCGATGTTGCCTGTTGGTATGGTACTAGTATGTACTCCTCATGTACTAGCTCGGCACAAGTAATAGGTGCTGAGCTTTCATGGATAAAACTGCCTTAGTATGTACTGATACTGGGGGGATTGGTTGGCAGAAGCCGCTACCCGACCTCACGGGTACTATCGCACGACCTGCACAGCAGCCCCATGAACCGGCGATCCTCGCCGTTGGGTTCACTGCCATGCGGCGGATCAGTGCATCACTTCTGCCGCCCCAAAGCTCCAACGTCACGGCCGAGATGTGTTCCATAGGTCTCAGGCGTCTTCCTGCACCAGGCTTCGATGAGCATCTTTGTGATCTAGTATTGTATGGTCATCCTTTTATCCTTTCTTCATTTGGTATTGTCCAGATTGGAGGTGATGACATCGATTTGGCGGTCCCTGACACCATAGCTTGGCTTTGTTAACGCCCCGCTCTGAAGAATTTCCTGATGTGATGAGATGTAGTTCCGTGAGCTCCGAGAAGCGCCGACAGGAAATCGGAGGGAACCGTCTGGGCCACGTAGTCGTCAAACGTTCCTGTGAAGTCTGTGGACCACACCGCTTGTTAGCACCGAACTTTGGATCGTACCAATCGGGCTCGCTAGTCCATCTTGGGATGTTGGTTACCGACTTCAGCCTCGAAGGTCGGGAAGCGCACTCATTGGGACATTAACTAGCCCGCGGGGCAGCAGCGCGCTATTTTATCAAAGCTGGGTGACAATCTTCCTAGGGCTGTAAGTTGGGCTGTGACGCGGGGAGACTGCTCTGCTGTGTAAGTGGGCAAACATTTCACCACCACTTGCATGTGGCGCTCTACCACCCAGTAAGGATCAACAGCAGTCAGTATAATGCACGCTTGGTCTCACCTCATCCCTTGCATTGCTCGATGCCGGGCGAGGACCTCGCACCAACAGAGAAGTTGGACTTTGAGAGCATCGGCAGGTCTGGACTTGCTGCACTTCTCAATAATGATATAGATAGTAAGTAGGAGAGGGTAAGGAGACGAGCCGGACAACGAATCTCCAGCAACTGGAGAGCGGTGATATGAAGACCTCGTAACAACATGGCTTTGTCTTCATTCCCACACATTAGTTTGCCCGTGACATACGGACAGGCAGCGGCTACTGCCTGCATCATATACGCCCTCTATCTCGTTGCTCGGTCCATCTACCGGCTGTTCTTTCACCCTCTCCGGCACATACCTGGACCCAAGCTGGTGGCCGTGACGCAGTGGATGGAGACCTACTATGAGTGTTTCAAGGGCCCTGGCGGGCATTTCTTCGAGACGTATAGAGAGTGGCACGAGAAATATGGTATGACAGAAAGGCCATGGGCCCTCTGACCCCTGGGCGCTAGACCGCAGCAGCTTAGGAACCTCATGCAGGACCAATCGTCCGGATCGCTCCCAACGAGGTCCATATTCAAGATCCGACCTTTTACGACATCCTCTTCTCCCAGTCCCGCCACTGTGACAAGCTGGAGCACCTTGCAGATCGATTCAACAACGAGCTGTCCGGGTTCGGGACTGCGCAGCACAGCGTCCATCGTATGCGGCGGGCCGCCATCAATCCCTTTTTCTCCAAGAGGAAGATCGCCCAGTACTCTCCCTGCATCCAGCGGCACATGGACCGGCTCGTCGACAGACTCAAGTCTGAGTTCGTTGGCAATGATAGCATCTTGAACCTGAACGATATGTGGGGCGCCTTTGCTGCGGACGTTGTGGTGGGCTACACCTTTGAGAAGCCGTACGACTTCATTATGTCTCCTGATTTCCGTGCAGCGTTCTCGGATGCCTCGTTAGTTGTCACCATCTCCGGCGCCACCTGCAATCTCACTAACCGCTCTCCAGGATGGCCCTCATGAATCCAGTCCACTGGATCACATTCTTCCCCTGGCCGTTCAAGTTTGCCCGGATGCTCCCCAACCGGCTGATTAAAGCCATCTCGCCGTCAATGCGTGCCGTCATCGAGTACCAAGACGAGATGAAAGACCAGATCCTCCGGGCCAAGGCCGTCCACGCATCCGGCGCAAGCAAGTCCTCCAACTCCGAACCACAATCCCTCTTCACTGCCCTCCTCGAATCCGACCTGCCCCCAGTCGAGCTCTCCACCAAACGCCTCCAGCAGGAAGCCCTGACCATCACCACGGGCGGCATGGAAACGACCATGTACACGCTCTCCCGGTGCTGCTACTACGTGCTCTCGGACGCTTCCATCCTGACCAAGCTGCGCGCCGAACTGCGCGCCGCCATCCCCGACCCAGACCAGGACATGCCCCCGCTCGAAACCCTCGAACAGCTCCCCTACCTAACCTGCGTCATCACCGAAGCCCTGCGCTTCACCTACGGCATCCTCTCGCGCATCCCGCGCCTGTCGCCGACGCCGATGGTGTACCACTCGCGCCACGACGGCAAGGACTACCACATCCCCGTCGGCTGCATCGTCAGCATGGACAACTACTCGGTCTCGCACGACCCGTGGCTGTACCCGGATCCCTTCGCGTTCCGGCCCGAGCGCTGGGCGGGCGACCCCCGCGCCCCGGACGGCAAGCCGCTGAAGGGATACCTCGTGTCGTTCGGCAAGGGCCCGCGGAGCTGTGCGGGCCGCGAGCTGGCGTATGCGGATCTGTATATCGCGCTGGCGACTTTCTTTCGCAGGTTTGAGTGCGAGTTGTACGAGACGGGTAGGGAGGCTGTGGAGGTGTATATGGATTGCTTTGTGCCGAGGCCGAGGCCCGGGACGAAGGGGGTGAGGGTTAAGGTTTTGAGGGCGGTGTAGTGTCCGGGGCGGTTCTCGTTATTCGTGCGGGTTTGGGGTGCTGTGATGATTTGGGGTTGGTATCGAGTGGTCTTTTCCTCTCCTTTTGTTAGATCGATGAGTCTTGAGTGTCTTGAGGAGAACTGGTGAACTCTTAAATTGTGCCTCGCTGATGAAAGGACGGGTGGAGATGGTCCGTATCGGAATAGCAAAGAAGCAACCATGAGACCGACCGACAGTGACTAGATGGTCTGGGACAGGGCCAATCTAATAAGCTTATTTTGGCTGCTAGGTTAGTGCCCGGTCCCAGCGGCAGTGACTGGGCTGGGCGTCATCAAGATTCCCCTTCCTGGGGCCCCGCTGCTGAATGTGGGACAAGAGATAGCACTGAGTACTACTATTTCAGATGATCAATGAGATCAGCTGTACCTTGCCTTGGCCCTCGATCTGCTTACACGCTGGCCGTCTCACTTAGCCCTGACCGGCTGCCACAGCCTGTCAGCCACCTCCGGGTCGGCCCCCACGGGCGCCCCTGCGACACTGCGCCACCAGCACAACTCTGAGTTGATACATGAGGAGACTTAAATCTCTGCTGCCGATGTCATGGAACCGCCTGGCCGGGCCTGTCTCATACTGTCCTTGGTCTTATGGATGGCATGTTGTGCCATGCCCGGACGGACACGCCACCCCTTGACCCGGGTACTCAAAATAATCGTTTGAGTCTGAGCAGATCGAATCAAGGTCAAATCCTGTCTTATATACATCAAGTAGTGCAGAATTAAAATGGCCGCCAGCTCGTCTTATTACCAGCAATCTCCTGGCTTCAACCATCATTTACGCAATCCCACAAACAGCAAGGTCATCCCTGGTACGCTACTTACATCTACTTAGTACCACAACAAATCCTACTCGGTCACGCACAGCAAAATGGCAGACCTCCAACTCCAACCAGCGAAGCAGCCCCTGGCAATCTTCGACCACATGGTTCCGCAGCAGACCACAACCCTGGTCTTGAAGGAGATGGGCGACCACTTCGACGTCAAGACGCTCAACAAGGGCCAGCTGATGAACGTCAAGGCCAAGCTGTCGCTGCACGGGCGGAAGAAGTGCTACGACGCGGGCGGCCGCCATCTCTTTGACATCGTGCGGCAGGGCGGCGTGCGCCTGCGCCCGACCTTCCTCCTGCAGGGCGAGGACAAGAAGCAGTACATGGAGGTGAAGCGAGCTTGGAGCTGTAAGACCTCTTGAGTACCCTTAACCATGATTGATACCGGTGGCACAACTGACAGCCCGGCCATCCAGGGTTCGGCTTCAAAGCCAAAGCCACCTTCACCAGCGCCCGCACCAACACGCCAGTGACGCTCCTCATGAAGGGCAGGTTCCGCAACAAGACCAAGATTGTCGACGAGGCCTCGGGGGCGCTGGTCGGCCGCATCGACAAGAAGTTGTTCAAGATGCGGGAGATGGCGCTGGGCCAGCAGACCTACCACTTGACGGTGGCGCCGGGCGTGGACATGGCCTTGCTGGTGGCCATGGGCATCTGTCTGGATGAGATGCAGAATGAGGGGCAGAACAAGGCTATGTTCTAGGTCGTTAGTGGTTAGTAGCGGGGGCTTGGTGAGGATATGGGCGATATGGAGGTTCGTGTGTTCTTCTAGCTTGTGCTTCAGACGTTCCCGGTAATGCATCGCAGTGAGACGGTCTAGACCGTGCTCCTTCCCGTCAGAGAGCCCTGATCTTGGCGTAAGGGAAGTCGGCCTCGCGGAAGATCTTCTCGGTAGCAGCCATCGATCGGTACTTCTCAAGTAGCTCGAGGAACTCGAAGGTCAATATGAGGAGCACGATGACAAGTTTGAATTCCATCATGGCCAGTTTGTGCCTTAGGTCGGAACCGACGAGCAGTCGTGGTCTGCCAGTCCCCCTAGGTAAATTGAGCGATGGATTTCAGGCACAAACGTACCGTAACAGCCCCTGTATCCACCACCAAACGCAAGCGACGGAAGCGCATATCCGTCGAACATCTCTTGGCCCGTCTTTTCGTCCTTGGTGATCCAGCTCCTCGGCTTGAAGCGGCCGAGATCACGGGCCGGCGCGCCTGAAAGCCATGCGGTCGCTTTCGGCCGGCCGTCTGAGAAGTCTCACTACGCTTGGACACGTCCACGGGTAAAGGGGGCCGATTGACGTAGTAATTCATGAAGATCTCGGTGCCCTTCAGGACCGGGTAGCCGAGGATCTGCGTGTCAACGAGGGCTTGTTGGCGCAGGTTGTCTTTTGCGGTGCCCGACAGGCGGAATCCTTCCTCGTACACGCCGTCTAAATAGGGAATGTCGCCTCGAGGATCTCGGTTGCCGATCGCAGGCCGGGATCGGGCAAGGCTACGTTGAGGACGGCGCACAGCTCGGCCTGCACCGAGGGATAGGCTTCTATGAAGCGGACAAACTAGTGGAGAGTGTTAGCGGTCGAGTCGTGTCCCTCACAGGGATGCGGTAGTCAGTTAGTAAGAGATGAAGAGTGTGTTACGCGACAGGGATTCAAGGGAGCGCATGCTCCGACCGGGAGAACAAACATCTCATCAAGCATGTTCTCGTCTTTGGTCTGATCAGGAACTGGCACACCGGCTTTCTTAGCCTGACACACAAGGTATCTCAACAGGTTTCGAGCGCCAGTTCGCGCCCATTCTCCAGCAACTGAAGTGACCGAATATTACATCAGGAGACCATCCCCCACCCGCGAGAGCTCCTACTCAACTCCAACAGAATCTCTCCCCGCCTCCCTCCCTTTCTCTCTCTCTCATCACTCACTCTCTGTACCTCCCCAACCACCTCACCATACCCTCCACCCCCAACCCCCCCACCACACTCCCCCCAACAAACCAATACCCATACCTAAACCACCACCACGTACTCCTCGCATCCTTCAAATCCACGCCCCGAATCATGCTCCCCAACGAGACCGTAGCACCGACCGGCGCAACCGCATAATACCGCCACGCCATCCCCGCGGACAGGCCACACGCCACCAGACAACCACCCAAACACGCCAGCAGCGCATACAGCATGCGCTTGGTTGCCGGCGCGCGGGGCCCGCCGCACAGCACCACCATGCTGCCTAGCCCGAGCGCACAGTCGGCGTCGTAGTCCTCGGCTGCGTAGATGGTGTCGTAGATTATGGACCAGAGGGCGCAGGCTGTGAAGAGGGACAGGAAGGGGGTTTGGATAGTTAGGGGGCCGAGGGGTAGCGTGGGGGGGATGAGCGTTGTTGTTGTGGGGAAAGAAGGGGAGGTGGTGATGTTCTCATCATCATTAGTGGTGGTGGTGGGAGTAAGAGAAAACGGCTCGCAGCCGACGGCCACGGCGCCCATGACGACGCCCCAGGCGAGGCAGAAGCCGAGGACCAGCTGGGGCAGGTTGGTGTGGCGCTTGGCGAAGGGGTAGTAGACGGTGGCGAGGATGTTGGGAAGGGCGTAGCGGAAGGCGACGGCCGGGTCGGGGAAGCCCCAGCGGAGGGTGGCGGCGGCGCCGAGGGCGTTGGCGAAGGCGAAGGCCAAGGCCGCGGGGCGGGACACGGCCCCGCGCGGGATCGGCCGGCGGGCCGTGCGCGGGATGAGGATGTCGATGGGCGCGTCGGCGAGGTCGTCCCACGCGTGCGCGGCGTTGGAGAAGAAGAACGACGCCACCAGCAGGAGGAGGCAGGCGTACCACGGCGAGGAGGGGTGGTGGACCTCGTCAAGGACGGCGGCCAGGAGGACGCCGAACAGAGTGGGCAGGTAGATGAGCATGAGTGCGGCCGGCAAGCTGAGGCGCGCGAGCTGGACGTACGGGACCCAGGACGGCGGCAGATGCGAGACCCAGCCGGTAGCACGGCCGCTGCTGTACTGTGTCGAGACCGAGGGCGCCGCCGGGGTGTCCCGGTCCGATTTGGACCCGGAGACTTGGCGGGGCCGGGCAGTAGTTGCACCAGTGTTGTCCATGTCAAGCGTTGAGAAGAGAAGAACATAAACAAGTTGGCCAAGCCTGACGGGACATGTATATCACGGGAGAACCTCACTGGGAAGCCATACATGGAACAAGGTATAAGTAGTATTTGTACACGTATAGAGCGAACATGGAGAGATGTCCTGAGTACTCCCGACTGGATCGGCATTTGGAAGGGTTCACGGCGGTAACTTCTGGCCCCCCGGCACCAATCTCTGGAAGACCCGGTCCGGATCATACTTCTTCTGTACTGCCTTGAGACGGGCGACGTTCTCTGGCCCGTACGAGGAAATAACGGGCTGCTTGTGGAAGGCATCGTTCATGAAGAGGTACTTCAGCCAGACATGCTCCCGCTTGGCCAGCTCGTCGACGCGGTCGTGTAGGGCTGGCACTAGACGCAGAGCCGTTGCATCGTCGTCGGGAAACCACCAACCATAGTTGAGGCCGAACCAGGTCTGCGTGCGGGGCTCGAGGCCAAGCGCATTGCCGCCCTTCGCTTGCCCCTGGAGGATGACGTTGGGGTGGATGGGCTGCAGGGTGAGAATCATGGTCCCCGCCGTGAGTGCAGCGAGCTCGGTCACCTCGGGCGCGCTCTGGAAGATGTTGGCGAGCCCCTCGAACATGGACGGGCTGGGCTCAAAGCTGTTGGTGTACCACATCTTCCGCTGGATGTCTGGAAGCGGAAACATGCCCATGATCTCGTGCAGGGTGTAGAACCCTGTCATGTCGGCCACAGGCGTCAGCTTGTAAAAGGGCGCATAGGCCGCAGGGCGCTCCACCGGCTGCAGGTAGACGAGCGTAAGCAGCACCGATGCATTGTTCACAGCGATGTTGAGCACCAGATTGGCGTGCAGATCCTTGTCTGGGGTGTGCTGGTACTCGTTGTAAGCGAGCAGCACATCAGAAAGCTGGTCCGGGGTAAACACCAGCATGCCTCCCCAGCAGTCCTTGATGGGGTAGGTCGGGGATCTGTACGACGTGACGATGCCTTGCATATGTAGTCAGCAGGTATGGGCGGTTACACAGAGGGGATGTTTCAACCAACCAAAGTTGTTGGAGCCGCCCTTCAATGCCCAGAACAAATCGGGATGCGACGTCGGGCTGGCCTCGACCAGGCTGCCGTCTGCCAGCACCACCTCGAAGCTAGCGACATTATCGCAGACCAAGCCGTACAGGTCCGACAGGTAGGACAAGCCGCCGCCCAGAGTCAGACCGCCGACACCCACAGGCATGACGCGGCCCCCAACCATGGTGACATTGTGCGAATCAAGCAGCGTGTAGACGGCGTCCCATCTCGCGCCAGCACCGAGGGTGACGAGCGACGCTGCCGAGTCGTATGTGATGTGATCCAGCTTGTCCAGGGCGATCAGCACGCCGGCTGCTTCGATGGATGCGTCGTGAGGGCTGGGCGAGTGACCGCCCGACCGGATAGCGAACGGGACATTGGCAGCGACGAGCATGGTAACGAGATGTTGCACGTCAGCCGCCGACGCAGGCTGTGCCACGCAGGCAGCGGGCAGCCAGCACGACTGCGACCAATTCTCCTCGGTCAAGCTCGTGTACGGAGTGTCTGTCGGCAGCGTGATGACGGACCCAAACTTGGCCCTGAGCTGGTGGCAGGTGGCAGAAGCGAGCGCCTCGGGCCCGAGATTTGGCTTCGGACTTCTGCTGAAGATGCTGAAGATGTGGGAGCCAATGCCGGGCCAGACAGCCGCCGCCAGCACGCCGATGGCCGCCACGGCGAAAGCGGCCGAGGTAAGCGCGACGCTCCGAGCCGGACGGACGGCCTTGGGATCAGCGCCCATGACTGCGGGGTGCGTGTTACTGTGATACAGCAAAGAATGAGCCGCGCGGGGGAAGAGAGAGAGGACAAAAAACCTGAAAGTGTCTAGGTATCACACCACAGGACGGACAAACACCGAGCAGAGAATGGCAGGCTGCCTTATACTACTCCGAGTCCGAGCCCAAGCCCGGGGCCCAGTCGACCCGGACTTCGGGCGACACGTGGTGGAGAAGAAGCAATACGATCATGCAGACGCGGGAGCGTTGGTTCAAGTGTGCATGTGGCGGTCATCCGGCCTCCCGAATGTGATTGGCGATCCAATCCACTTCTCCCTCCTGTTTGCGTTCGCACAGCGCACCTTTGACAGCTGTGTCACGCTTCTGACATGGCGTAATGTGTATGTAATGTGTACATGTACTGTCCGTAATGTAGCGAATGATTGTTCTGCAATTGATCGATGAATTGATGCACAAACTTTCCAGGCTCTGAGCGGGCAGGTATGTGAAGATGTTGGTACCTCAGGTATGTAAGGTGGTAGAGGATGGGATGTAGGAGTCGGGCAAAACCACTTGAACCAGAGGTGACCAGACACTGCACCCTTTTGCCCAATTCGGTTAGGAACGACTTTGTCCGCAGTATGCGCATATTAAGTTCGTACTGTGGTCTAAGTATATAAGATACGTCAAGAATACGTAGTGCCGGATGCAGTGACCGGATGACTGCGTCTGATGATGACAGCGAAAAGAGTTGATTGGCTGAACTGGCATTTAGACCACCAAGCAACTGACAATGTTGACTGTAAGTGCTGTACGTTGCAAGGTTGGTGGCTTCCCAAGCCCAAAACCATCCCCCAAACCCAATTTAAATATACAGTGCTCACGCCCTCTCCGCACTTTCCAGTTTCCACACAACACCAACACTCACGCACGGTTGCACCTTCCTCACGTCACACACACACACTTGGCAACCGAAACACACAGCAGTAGGTACCCGTGCCTCCAATTGATGCTTCTTCAAAACCATTCTTCAAGTTGCCGACCGCCCAACCTGCTACCTAAAAACGGCTAGAAGAGAAACCGCGGTGCACCCACACGACCTTCCCCGAGGTTAGGGGCTGCTGGGAAGTGTGAACCGATGCCGGGACATCACGGGCGGAGGGACAGCCGAATCCCCTCTATGATCGCCGCGATGACATGCGTCGCTATTGATGTATGGCCGTGGCGTTGCTGCAGGCGGTTCCCGAGGACTCGCCCAAGACTAATAAGTCCCCTGCACACCTATTGAGAATGTAGGTCATCCGTCGGTGGTAAGTGAGCTGACGGTTGCACAAGCCGAGTTCTCCCCTCCTTTCCATGAAATATTGCTTTGTGGCGCAGTCAGCAATGCCGTTGTCAATCAAGCAATCAAGCCGGTTCTGGGACTTCTGCGTTTGGAGGGCGGCCGCAGTGCCTCACAACCAAGGCACCGCACAGCACACGATCCAGTGGCGATCGCATGTAGGGCACAATCGTGGATGTCTGTCTAGTGTCCAGCTAGCCTTATGCCGGTAGTTATCTGGATTCCGAAGGTCCCCGCCAAGGACCACATCGACCTCCTCCGCGACAAGACAAGAGAACGATACATGATTACGAATCATCTCCATCTCCAGGGCTTCAGAGCCGCAACAGGTTTAGTCCTCATTGCTCATTACTCAAGCGACCAAAAGCCCGGCCGGACTAGACAATGGACCCAATACCGGAGACGCCCGCCATCGGCCCGGACACGGACCGCCGACTCTCGCTGGAGGCTGCGGTCTGGACCATGGTTGCCATTACTGGCGTTGTCATGGCCCTGCGAATGTGGGCACGGACATTCACCCATATGATGGGCCACGATGACCTGCACATGGCTCTCTGCTGGGTTAGTCGCCATCAAGCCTGTTTCGTTCTCGTCTCCGTCCTAATGTTTGTATGTCCATTCGGATCAAATACTGACTTGAAAGGGGGAGAGGTTACGTTTGTCGCCCTCGCCGTCATATCCACCCTGATCGCCGAGTCCGGGGGGACACGGCACTTTGCTTATTTGACGCTGGAGGAGAAGCAGCATCAGGTCAAGTTACAGATCGTGCTGGAGATGTTCGGCATCCCCTGCACGGCCTTTGGCAAGGTAGCCGTGGCCTTCACCATCCTTCGCATCGTCAAGCAGTCGTCCACGAAGTGGTATGCCTGGTCACTGTGGGCTCTCATCTGGCTCACCGCCATCACGACAGCCCTCGACGTACTGCTGGTGCTGTTCCGGTGCGGTGACCCGACCCACCTCTGGGACCTAGTCGGGCAGGCGACAGGGGTCTTCTCGTGCCTCGACGCGCAAGCCGTCTACGACTACAACACCTTCGCCGCCGCGTTCCAAGCCTTCGCCGACTTCTTCCTCGCCCTGCTGCCCGTGCACATTATCTGGGGCCTGCAGATGCCGGCGGGCCGCAAGCTGGCCCTGATCGCGCTGCTGGGCCTGTCCACCTTCACGGGCATCGCCGCCTCGGTCAAGACGTCCCTCGCAGCGGAGCTCCTCGGCCACAGCGCCGACCCCACCTGGGGCCTGTACGCGCTGGGCATCTGGGCGGCGGTCGAGATCACGCTCATCGTCATCTGCGGCTCGGTGCCCGCGCTCGTGCCGCTGTGGGAGCGCCTCGTTGGCCGTCGCCGCCGTGGCTACGCTAACGCTAGCGCGCCTTACGTGGTCTCTTCAGACTACTACTACTCCTCCGCCTCGGGCCGCGGCTCCAAGTTCAAGCCGGGCTCCAAGGGGCAGTCTTCCTCCCGCACCATGGTGACGACCGCGGCGAGTGTGGGAGGAGGTACGGTGCTCTATCCGGAGGATGATGCGATGGGCCGCCCAGGTGCCATGAGCACGGCGGGCAAGTTCCAGGAGGACCGAGACCGCGATGACGTCGAGCTGGCTCGGCTGACAGAGACGCACGGGCGAGGATTTGCATATCTGTCATCAGAGAGTTCCCGTGGTGGTTTCCATTAACCGAGATTCGCTTGTAATTTTTATGTTGGTTATAGGGGCATATCCCTCCAAAAAGAATGTGCATGTGTGCTTATGTTAGATTGTGGTATTTAGTTGATGCTGTTTACGTTGGCTGTGGCTCTGGCGATGGTAACAATGCTGAGTCTGATGGCAAAGGCAACAGGCCAAGAAGTGAGAGAGATACTCCCGGCCTAGGATCTGGGCTGTCACCGTACGTATGGACCAGAACACAGTTGCCTTGTCTACCCAGGTATCTATACCGCTCGGAGCAACCAATTATTCTAAAGGCTGTGATCATAGGCGAACAGAAGATCAACTACCCAAAGGACTAATTACCTCCCCAGTTACAGTTACTATACATCCACCGCCCCTTACGAAGCACCCTCCCCCTCCCCGCTCCCCTTCCTCACCGCCTCCAGCGCGCCCGCCACATCCGCAAAAGCCAGCTCCCGCAGCGTCTCCTGCCATACCCTCTCCGTAGTCGCCCTCCCCTCAGCGGTGTACATGTCCGGATGGAACGGGTGCAGCGCCCAATTGACCAAAAACCCGCCGTGCGTCTCCCTCCCCTGCACAGCCACCGCATCAACGTACGTCCACGCCCCTTGCTCGAGCGTGCGCGCCAGCAGCGCAAACACAACCCACACGAACGCCTTCGCCAGCAGCGGCAGCCGCCGCCCCACCTTCGTGCCCTTGACCATGCCCGGATCCACCGTGTTGACGACCACCGCGTCCGGGTCGACGTGCTCGCCGAGTTTCTGCACCAGCATCAGTCCCAGGATCTTGGCCGTCACCTGCCGGTGCTGGGCGGCCGCCACGCCGAAGCTGCTGCCCTTCGGGTTGTGCACGCGCGCGTCGTCCAGCCAGCGGAGGAGCGGGTCCTTGTCGGTTGGTGGGAAGCGCTCGGTGAGGGACAGGTTGGAGCCCACGATGGTTAGCCGGCCGGGGCCGCTTGTGTGGCGGGTGCTGCTAAGCTTGAGGATAGGGAGGAGGAGGAGGGCGAGGAGGGCCGTCGAGAGGTAGTTCACTTGTAGCATGGCTTCGTGGCCCTGGTAGTAGGTGGTAAGTTAGTGAAAGGTTGCCAGCTAGGAGCATTTAGTAGCATGAATGGGTTGGGGAGAAAAGATGATAAGCAGAAGGAGTACTATTGTGGTAATACGTAGTAAGGAATAATGCGACTTACGTCGGCAGTGACGGTCCACTCGGGCGTGGCAAACGCGGCGTTGAGGATGGCCATGTCAAGGCGGTCGGTTTCGTGGGCGCAGCGGGCGGCAAAGGCGCGCACCGAGTCGAAGGACTCCTGCTCGATGGTCCAGACGTCGACGCGCGCCTTGGGGTACTTGGCTCGCAGCGCGGCCGCCTCGCGCTCGCCCCGGGCGCTGTCGCGGACGCCCATGATCAGGTGCGACAGGCCCAGCGCAAGCAGCTGCTCGCTGGCGGCCCGCCCCAGACCGCTGCTGCTGCCCGTCACAACGGCCGTCTTGCCGGCAAGCGACGTCCCTGGCGGCGGCGGGCGCGGCGTGGTCCGGAGCTGCGTCTGGATGAGTACGGACAGCGGCGACACCTTGGCCGGCGGGAGCGCCAGTGATGCCGACATGGTTGTGGATCTCGTGATTGCTGAACTTGCGTTGCGAGCACCCAGTTACTTAAAGGCAAGTGCCTAGGACGAGGTGGTGGACATGGGCGGTAGACTGTAGGTACTAGGCAGAATCTAGGGTTCTAGGAGAGCTGAGGATGTTGAAAAGCGTGGGCAGCGTAAATCACAGACTGTCAGTGATGAGCCGACAAAGACAGGGAAACTTGCAAAGGGTGCAGTTGGCCCCCAACAACCAACATTGGGCGGAAGGAGAGACCAGCATTTCCCGTTTGTATGCATATACTGTGTAACCGTGACATCTGCACTGCGCCGGACGTGTTATTGGCGCTGCCATCAACTGCCGCCTACCTGGGCTGCATGAGCGTACGTGGCGCTCCGAAGCGGGGGGATTCTGCTTTGCGGTACATGTACAGTACCGGACCTATTTGCGGCACAGACCCTGCAGGACCGGGCCGTGTAAGGAAGGGACTCGGATGGCAATGAGCTGGCCGGCACAGCAGTACATACGGCACTGTGTACACACCACGGTATTCAATCTCTCGTTGTATGTAAAGTATTCCGTAGAATCGGTGCATTTATACGGTAAGTACCTGGTATATATCTTATGTAGATATATTAGACAGTACCCGGTAAGAAATAACCATCCTCTGGACTTACCTCGTTACGGCACTTTGGTACCGGTGAACGCCCCGTTCTGAGTCTGGGGCCTGTATAACATACGGCGGCATTCCAGTACCCCGACGAGGCGTTAGGGTACTACTAGTAAACGGTACACTATTCCTTACAGCCTTTCATTCTCCCCTCGCCGGTTTATGATCTCGCCTTAGACTCACCTGCTGATTTGTCTCTGTATTCCGAAATTGTTCCTTGGTTATTAACCTATCATTCGCCTTTCGTCTTCTTCTCTGGGATTTTGGGATTCCTGGGCGCCACCAACCATGCCGTCCAAAGACGCAGCCACTCCAGGAGGGGACCTCCTGCCTCATATAGTAGGGGATGACGGAACCGTGTCTCTATTCGCGTAAGTTCGAGCTGAAAGCCCGCCAACCGTGTCCTGACTCGTCGATGCTGCGTATATACTGCCTACTAACCGCCGAGCTGGTATATACGGCTAGTTTGGGAGGTGCTATGGTAACTCGCGTGCTCCGCGAGCCCCCCGAGGCCGATGCACGGGCAGACAGCAGCAGCACGCGCCAGTTCCACTTCGAGGTGGTCATCCACCCGGACCACCCCCGCCTCCGCGGTCTTCCCAAGCCGTCCGCGCACTTCCACCCATACCAGGAGGAGTACTTCACCGTGATAGAGGGCGCCCTCGGCATCGAGATCGAAGGAGTCGAGCGCGTCGTACGGCCCGGCGACGGCGAGTTCGTGGTTCGGCGCGGGGTGAACCACCGCCTGTGTTTCCCCAGTCCCAGCGCCTCGGCCGACTCGGCGGAGGAGGAGCAGCAACAGGAGCCGATCCGCTTCTACATTTCGGCCGAGCGCACGACGAACACGTCCGCGCTGGACCTGATCTTCTTCGAGAACTGGTACGCCTACCAGGAGCAGGTCGTCGTCTACGGCAAGCGACTGGACATGATACAGGTCCTGTGCACGTGGGACGCCGGGGACTCGTACGTCACGCTGCCGTGGTGGGTTCCCTTTCGGTCGTTCGTGTCGCGGGCGATGGGCGTCGTCGTGGGCCGCTGGCTAGGCGGGCTGTTGGGCTACCAGCCCTTCTACAAATGCTGGACTTCGGACTGGGAACTTGCGTGCTCCAAGATGGAGAGGTCGGTCTTCCAGCGGCGCTTTACTGATAGGGCGAAGACTGCATGAGCATAGACGGGAGGGTATACTTCATCGGCAGTATGAGATGCAAATTAGTACAAGTAATACGGACAGGCACAGGGGGTACCGTACAGTACGTAGCCGGTGCTGAAATTGTGGAGCTCAATATGAAGAATCAAGATAGATATTCAAAGCTTTTGGCCCCCTCTAATGCTACCTCGGTGGAAGCAGGCAATATACCATGGTAGCAGTTCTCGCTGTGACCAATCGCGAATTCACCACAAGACCTGCACAGCCTGCACGGTTCCGAGCATTGTCTGAGGTATACAATGCATGGACCTGCAGGCTCATAAGATCGGCACACGCCACCGAATCACCGTTGGCGGCGCGAAGTAATGGCTTCAGTCCGACGACGCTCGGTACCCAGCCACTATGGTAACACAGTTCGCGAATCAACCGCACCGCGGAGCGTTTGTCGCGGCGCTGTCTGCCTAGGACAGTCGGTTCCGGACTCCCGTAATATATCCATCGCGCCTTGGTGCGCCAAGTCAGAGCGAAGAGGGAGCAGGCGACTCAACCAACACTGAGCAGCTCACTTCGCCCACGTCTGCTTGGGCCAGTCGGTAGCCACCACATTGGCAAATAGCACACAGCCAATGGAGAAGCTCCCGTCGGCGCGGAACATGGGCTCTGCCACGGCGGCGGCAAAGGCCTGCCTGGCCGCCCAGGAGGCGCTCGGCCCAGATTTGGTGTCCCTCGCGCCTGTGAACCAGACCATTGTCGGGGTCAACTGGTACGTACTTACATACCTACCTACTCGCTCACTATCAAACCAAGCATCCCGCCGCTCACACAGCCCTCGTCATTACATGCAGGTCCGAGACGTGCTGGGAGGCGCCGTCGTGTGTTGTCCAGCCCAGCTCCGCCGGGCTCGTGTCGGTCGTGCTCCGGATCATCCTGCAGTTTCAGGTCCTCTTTGCCATACGCAGCGGGGGCCATTCGCCCAACCCGGGCTGGGCGAGCATCGGCGAGCCGGGCATGCTGATCGACCTCTCGCGCCTCGATGCCGTCAGCATCAATGCCGATGCCTCCCTGGTGAGTGTCGGGCCCGGCCAGCGATGGGGCAATCTTCTTGCGGCCCTGGATCCGTACAACGTCACTGTCGTTGGGGGAAGGTTGCCCGGCCTCGGCGTAGGAGGATTTCTCCTGGGAGGTAGGTCAACCCCTATCGAAAGGACTTCCGAAGGAGCAACTGAACGGCTTTGCTGGTAATCTCATGCAGGCGGCTTCTCCTATTTCTCAGGCGAGTATGGCCTCGCCGCGGACAATGTGCGGAACTTCGAGGTTGTTCTGGGCAACGGCAGCATCGTCGAGGCAAACGCCCAAGTGAACCCGAACCTATTCTGGGCTCTCAAGGGCGGTGGTTCAAACTTCGGTAACACTCCTCAACATCAACACCGTTTACTTGACTAGACTGACCTCTTCAGGCATCGTCACCCGCTTCGACCTGGCCACCATTCCCATCCACACCGTATACGCCGAGATCCAGACCTACGCCGCCGCCGAGAGCGCGGCGGTGCTGCGCGCCCTGGCCGCCTGGCAGCTTGGAACAGGGGCATCGGACGTGCGAGCCACGGTGGTGGCCATCTCGTCCCTCAGCGGCACCACAGTGGGTTTCATCTACTCGCAACCCGTCGCCACCCGGCCTGGTGCCTTCGCAGCCTTTGCCAACATCCCCGTGCTCGCGACCGTCCTGCCGCCGACCAACCTCTCGGCCCTGGCGCTGGTCGAAGCTGCGGCCGGGCTGGCCAACCTGGCGCCCCAGCGCCACGACTACCGCGCCGCCACCACGCACGTCCATGCCGACCTGTACGTCGACATGTTCAACTTCTGGGCGGAACGCGCCGCGGCCGTCCACCGCAAGACCGGCGCGAACCAGACCTTTGTGCTGCAGCCCCTCACCCCGAACTTGGTGCAGCAGGGCATCGACAAGGGAGGCAACCCTCTGGGCCTGCGCCCATCTAACCTGTCTTGTAAGTCGCCGAGGCCGCGTCAATAATCTCATGGCTGGATTCGACTGATGATATGGTGGTTTCTCATATGAACAACAGGGTGGACCACCCTGATCGACTGGCGGGACGCGGCCGACGACGACATCGTGCGCGGTGTGTCCATCGCCACGACCGAAGAGTGGAAGAAGCGGTCGGGCGAGCGGTTTCTGTACATGAACGACTGCTCGCGTGATCAGAACCCGCTGCCGGGATACGGGGCCGACAACGTTGCCAAGCTGCGCGCTGTCTCCAGAAAGTATGATCCCCACCAGGTGTTTCAGAGGCTGCAGCAGGACGGATTTTTGTTGAGGAAGACGAATGTGTAACAATGATGTTCCAAGGGGAAGGAGAACAGGTACGTGGGAAGCAAGGGTAATTGATGCCTGGCTTCAAGGCCGCCTCTATATATACGAAGTCGACAGTTCCTGTAGTCTTAGACATTCTTCCTGAAGCCATCAACCTGTGTGACCCCTGTATTAACCGGAGAAGGATCTTCTGGCACGGAAGAGAGGCTGCAGCTGTATAGGTCTATACGATCTGGTCTCGTCATAAATACTAGGAATTACATCCCGGACTCGCTACTCCTCTCTTCACACTTCCCTCTTTGCACTTTTGCCCCTTATACGAGAAAGAATGTCCAATCCCTCCGCGGACTGCGGCACTAGTCGACGAAGATCGAAACTAAGAAGCTTAGTATCTATACTATTGTGTCAAATACTCATACCCTGAACCGGAGAAACTCCTCAGCTTTTCGAACCACACGGTCTTGTACATCGTCGGCCAGCATCCCGATACACACAACATCGGATGATTGACCTTGGTCCGCCTGGGTCCTGACCGGAAGGAAGCATTGGCAGAAGTGAGACATACTAATAGTAGCTAATGATCTCGTCTTCGAAAGCCTTCCGCCCCCATCAAGCCTCCCCGCAATCGCATTTCCCATCCACAGCAGGCCAATCCACCTCTCTCCCCCCTTAAACCTCAGCAGTGCAAACAACCTCAATATTATTCCCCACCGGGTCCAGCACAAACGCCGCATAGTACGTCGGCCCCGAAAACGGCCTGATGCCCGGCTTGCCATTGCACTTGCCCCCGGCCGCTACTGCATCAGCATGGAATCGATCCACACTCGCCCTATCTAAACCATTTCATCAGCAACACAGGCACCTAGGCAAGGAATTTGTTTAGGGTTAGGCAGAGATATACTGTACGAACCATTGGCAACAAAAGCGGTATGCGTCGGGAGAACAGTGGTTGCGTCAGCGGCCGCGGTGATCCACCAGTCGATGCTGCCGGCGGAATCAGCGAAGCCGACGACCTGGCCTTCGGCGAAGGCCATGGCCTTCTTGTAGCTGATGCACGCCAGCGCGGCTTCGTACCAGGCTACGACGGCGGCGTGCTGTGTGGCGGGGACTTTGATGCCTGTGTGTGCGATGGTCATTTTGTACTAGTATGTACGATGTTGGAGATGGGTAGGGGTAGTAGGCCAGGGTTACGTGGTAAGCAAGGTGTATAAGTAGAAGTAGAGGTCCGAGGAGTGAGTGCTGGAGTTAAGGGGTAAGAAGTTGTCGCTGGAATTGGTGGCGGCTTCGAACGTGGACAGCCAGTCTTTATATTAAGTCGGCGTTCGGAGGCCCGATGACCGGTCCAGCCCGTCTTCCGACGCTCTTGGGCGATTGATCCCTTGCAAATGCAACGAGGTGTGTGCAGCCCGCTCCGTTCCCATGCTAATGCAATCCTCCAGCGCGCGTCGCGTTGGATGATTGGGTCGCCAAGGAAAGAACGTCTGGGACGTGACGCGCTACTGACGCAAAATCCCGTGCATTGACGGCTGAGTCATCGGTAACAAGCCGTGCCACTTTCATCTCGGGGACTTGATCCAGGGGTATTCTGATGGACAGCCGAGATCCGACGAAGACCGACCAAGTCCGAACCCAACTGAGATGACGACAAACCAGGAAGCTGACCTTCAAGATTCAGCAAGGAGTCCACTCCGCCTTCCTGGGCAAATATTTGCCTGCGGCAGCACGCTGCCACTGCCGACTTTGGATCCTGGTCCGGTTATAGGACAGCAGCCGGCGAAATACTAAACTGGTCCGGTGCAGTCTGGGCGTGCAACACTTTCGCCGAATCGTGTTGCCTCGTCGGCACGAGATCTTGGCATCGGCACGACTTGAGAGTAACTTAGTTACTAGAAGTGCGGCAAAAAGACTTCTCGCGTCAGCGTGGACTTTAATTGACGCTGAATCCCGATGACGCCATCATGTCTACAACCAGTGGCGCAGGACAAGGCTGCACTCATTGCTTTGATTGTTACATCCGCTGAAGACACATGTAAGTGTTCCAACTTGAGCTCTTGGGATATCAACTTCTCAACCTGGCAAGGCACCCTGTGACAGTATGCCGTAATCTGCTTAGACCGGCAGGCCCTATTTATAGGGTAAACATGAGTCGAAGTTCTGCTATACCCTAATGTTTAGGTGGTTGAACTTTAATGTCCACGCGTACGACAATCTTTAGCGATATTGGTGGTATTCAGTACAGTACTAGTAGCCGTCTATGATATACGCGTAGGGGCAGTTTACACGATTCTTGCCGTGCCAATATATCCCTTGCTCATGTGATATCACTCTAGAGCTATAGCGATGGCTTCAGTCGTTCGCTATCAACGCTAATTTGTTCCCGGCAACGACTAGTATTAGCAAACCTAGGGACGTCTCGTTGCTGGACGTGAGCTGACCGTGAATGTACCCCACTAGCACTGATAGCCTGGGGCATCGTTTGCGCTGGGACCCTCTGCGGTGACGGCGCTCACTTGCTCAACACCCAGCGATCCGCGATAATGAAGTTCATATATCGAGCCATAGCGTCACACTACCATCCTCCTCGTCTCGAGACGCGTCGTCACTACACGAGTGATAAACACAACTATCAGACGCGCCCAATGGCCACTTCCGTCCGTACATCGTAGCCTACCAGCCCGTGACGTCTGATATGAATTATCGCCACTCTAGAGCGTTGGGAGCCATAGCATATGAAGGACACGGGATATCCAACCTTCAGCACCGTTTCTCAACCCTCAGGCACAGCCTTGAAGCGCGTTTTGTCCAGCCCAGCGTCATCGAGCACCTTTGTACCGATACAACCAGCCAATCGCCAAGTTTCGAAACGACGTGCGACTCCATGGCAGCTTCTCCCGTTGTTTCGGAGGCCCGCGACGCATTCCACGACGCCATCGCCACGCTCCAGGCCCTCCGCCCGCTCAACGACGCCAACACCCGCGACGCCCTGGAGGCCGTCTCCGCGTTCGACGACGCTGTCCGCATGCTCCACGCCCTCGGAGCCCTCGGAAAGGTCGGCATCGTCGACGCCGTCACCGAGCTCGAGCGTATAGATGCTCTCAAGGACGCCCTCAGGAAGCTAATCACCGTCAAAGCTGTGCGCGAGGCGGACCGGACGAACCCCGGGTGAAATGAGGCCAGCGCTTGCCAAGAAAAAAATATCAACGCAAACTCAGACTTCGGTGTACAATGCAACGCGGCCATACCCTTCGGCAAACCAGATCTGCCCAGGCTCTGGCTGTTTTGCAGGCTGTGCCTAGAGGCATGGCACGTGCCATACCGAAGACCGCCTAATGCCTAGGGTCTCCCTGGGGTGCCGGCCCAAACATAATCGGCTGTCACGTATGGCATACGGAGTACGACCTTCACTCGATCACAACCAGGTCGTCAGAGTGCGAGAGGGTATTCAGCCGTGCCAGGTTGTCAAGGTTAGGGGTTCCCCTTCCCGTATTTCGGTCCAGCCAGCCACCTATGGTTGAGCTTTTCCTTCAGTCCGATCAGTGGTCCCCATCTACCCCACACATCGGCAGTTGTTGACGACCCTGGATACTGGCACCCGGTTGAACAACGCAGAATCCAAAAACTCGGCGGCCCGAAAAGCATCGCTCATAAGCCACTGCCTGAACTGAAGCCATCTCACACGAGCCTCATGGCAATGCTGCGCTCACTCACTGACACCGCTCCCAATCATATCTCCTAGCCGCCTCCCGAATCGGGTACCCGCAAAAGCATCCTATAGTACGCTGAGGAAGAAGCCACTCGCTTAATAACCACACCATGCCATCCCCGTCCTCCTCCAACAAAAGCCTGAACCCGAACATGCCGCACATAGCAATAATAGGCGCCGGCATAACAGGCACCACCCTCTCGCTAGGCCTCACCGCCCGCGGCATCGCCCACACCGTCTACGAGCAGGGGCGCCACCCGGCCGAGCTGGGCGCGGGGCTCGGGCTGGGCCCCAACGCGGCGCGGGCGCTGCGCATCGCCCACGCCGGGCTGTATGAGCGGTTCTTGGAGGTGTGCACGCCGAGGGATATGAAGTGGCGTCCTTCTTCTTCGTCATCTTCTTCCGTTTCTGGAGGTTCCGGGTCTTTCGGGTCTTCTTCTGGTATTCGTGAAGAAGGGCGGGGGGAGAAACAGGGAGAGGAGGAGCCGGTGTGGATCGAGTTCCTAGACGGGACATCACCCCTGGCAGCGAGGGAGCTGAAGCCTGCGTTTCGGATCCCCTGTCCGTATCCGGAGGGTCATGGCGCGGTGCATCGGGCGCGGTGGCTGGAGGTGCTGATGGGGATGGTGGCGGAGGGGGTGGTGCAGTTTGGGAAGCGGCTGGAGGGGATTGAAGACCGGGGTGATGGGGGGAGGTTGGTGCTGCGGTTTGAGGACGGCACGACGGCGCAGGCGGGTGCGGTCGTCGGTTGCGACGGGGTCAAGTCTAAGGTCAGGGAGGTGCTGGTTGGCGGGAGGGATAAAGAGGGGGCCAAGTGCGGGTATAGTGGGAAGTATGCATATCGGTGTATGATTCCGATGGAGAGGGCGGTGGAGGAGCTTGGGCCGGGGAGGGCCGGGTGTTCGAGTTTATGGGTAAGTCTTTCCTTTCAGCGTTCGACTGAGATGGAGGTTCGCAACACAGATGCCATCCTGCCGGGGCCAATTGTTGCTTCGAACGCGTGTACAAACGCAGAGTTGGACTGACTCCGCTTCAGATGGGCCACGGCAGACATGTGCTCACCTTCCCCGTCGGCCGCCCCGGCCCAGACCAGCTCCTCAACCTCGTGGCCTTCGTGACGGACTCGAACGAATCCTGGCCGAGCCAAGACGCGAGAAGCTTCACCCTCCCCGCCACGAGAGACGATGCCCTTCTAGACTTCGAGCAAGGTGGCTTCAGCAACACCGTGCAGAAGCTTCTGCGGCTGACCAACGACAAAATGGACAAGGTACGTCATACTTATCCAACGCCAAACTCTAATTATTAGTACTACTAGTACTCCTGACGCTTGCAAACCAGTGGGGCCTCTTCGACCTCGCCGCACACCCCCTGCCCAGCTTCCACGCCGGCCGCATCCTGGTCATCGGCGACGCCGCCCACGCCAGCACGCCGCACCACGGATCCGGCGCCGGGTTCTGCATGGAGGACGTCGCCGTTCTCTCGTCTTTGCTCGAGGAAATGGCCGCCAAGCATCACCCCCCCGAGGTCGACTCCAGCAACCAGGCCCATAAGCTCCAGGCCGTGTTTGCCGCGTTCGATGCCAGCCGCCGCGAGCGGGACCAATGGCTCGTACAGAGCAGCCGACGAGCGGCCGAGTTGTACGAGTGGCGGCTGCCGAACACGGGTAAAGGGTGGTTTGAAACCATGCGGAAAGACATCGAAGAACGCCAGGCAGTGTGTTGGGGGATTGATTTGGACAAGGCGATTGCGGAGGCTAGAGAAGACGTCAGGAGAAGGCTCGCTGTGGCCAGTAGATGCTGATTGAGAGGCAGCCGGCGGCTCAGTAATGGTGCTCGCGGTTCATGACGTTGATCAACGGCTCCCCCTTGCTCAGGCTCATCAGGTTTCTCTCGGCGACATCCTGGATGCGGGGGAACAACTTGGGCGTCTGCCAGCTGACGTGGGACGTGATGAAGATGTTGGGCGCGGTGAAGAGCGGGTGGTTGTCCGGCAGCGGCTCGGGGTCGGTGACGTCCAGTGCCGCACCCCTGATCTTGCCCTCCCGCAGAGCGTCAAGCAAGGCGTCGGTGTCGATGTGCTCGCCGCGGGCAATATTCGAGACAAATGTCTTCTTCTTGGACAGGATGTCGAACTGCTCGCGCCCGAGGATGTACTTGGTTGACTCGGTGAGGGGCAGACTCAAGACGAGGATGTCA
Organism: Achaetomium macrosporum; assembly: GCA_033296875.1. Classification (NCBI taxonomy): domain Eukaryota; kingdom Fungi; phylum Ascomycota; class Sordariomycetes; order Sordariales; family Chaetomiaceae; genus Achaetomium; species Achaetomium macrosporum. The sequence goes on along the minus strand of MU860224.1, from coordinate 5,752 downwards.
AGGTCCTGAGCAAGGAACTCATTGACTGCCTCCCTCGACGCCCCGTGGAACCATTTCGTCGGAATCACGCCGTCCGGGTCGCCCGTCCCGGGGACGCAGTAGCTGTCGTCCTTGCGCGATTCAGGGGTCGGCTTTTCGCTGCGAGTGTAGGCATACACCTCCATGCCCAGCGCCTGGGCCAGCCGAGCGCATTGCCGCCCGATCGCCCCGTAGCCGAGGACGCCCATGCGCAGGCCGGGTGAGTCATAGACGTTGAGATGCAGCAGACGGGTGGTCTTGGCCTTCTTCTGCTCCTCGGCATACTCGATGAAGTGATGGTTCATCATCAGCCAAGTGCCGATGACCCATTCCGCGATCTGGGGGCTGGCAGGTATGTGAGCATCAGCTGTCCCGCTGGCCCGGGAACTCGTAACTCACGCGTGGGCTCCATTCGTCGTGCAGAAGGTGACTTCTGGCTTCTTGTACAGCTCAGAACCAACCCACTTGTCGGCCCCGGCAGACAGGAGCTGGACAAAGCGGACCTTTTGCAACATCTCTGCCGGGTGAGGCCCGAGGGCGCACAGCAGAGTGACACCGTCGTAGGTCTCCTTGGGGAGGGGGTCGATTTCAAAGGTTGGCGGCTGGGTGGCCCATCGCACCTCGAGCCCGGGGTGCTGGGCCCTGAGCTTGGCCATCCACTTCTCGTCTTCCGGGAATGGGACGACTACCAGGAGGACGTCGTCTTTGAGGCCGGTCGGCTCCGATGCGGCGATGGAGCCCATGTTGTCGATGTGGCTCCTGGGTTTCCGGGGGAGAGGTGGCTGGTCAGGGACAGTCGAGATTTTTTCGAGGTGAGAGAGGAGAGCATATGTCGAGACCTCAGACCCGGACATCGAGCTTATCAATGTGTGAAAGCTCAACAGTAAGCGGTAAGCAGCAACAGGGGTCAGGATTTCGGAAGGGCTGGACCCTTATTACGTGTTCATTGGTTATCTCCGGCTGGGCACCGTTGCGGAGATCCGCTGCGGGGTACACGCTCCTCCGTTCGATCCGGTTCGCGGTTTCACTCCGTGCGGAAGGAAACCCATTTCTGGGCAACCTCTTCGCGTGTAACCCGGGGCTTCTCGCGCCCGTTGCCGATTCTAACGAGACGCTCGAGCTGGATGTGCGAATATGGCCCCGGCGTGCGGTCCGCTCACCCTTCTTAGCCAAATAGGCGTGAGCGCGGGTGAGCCGGTTGAGCCTGGTGTTTGAGTGGCTCGCGAGAGCCGCCCGGGAAAGTGAGCAGGGAGGCGATACGGCGCAGCCAGGCAAGCGTTATATACCCATGCTGCGTTATATACATTATATAGACGCAGATCTGTGGAGGTCGTGTAAACCCGCGACCAAGGTGTCTTCTGACCCCGGCGGTCATGACAGAGCGATCTGAATCCGGCCGCCACCAATCAGCTTGACAGTGTCCGACAGTCCTGCCCTTTGTCAGGACACTCTCCCAGATGCGACGCAGCCCACAAGTCGGCCACGGCTGTCACATCATGATCCAGCGGCTCCCACACATATCTCAACAGGGAGAAAACCTCCGAATGAAGCGTCACGGATATCGAGATCCCTAGAAGCAGGCTGATGGGGAAGCGGGCGGAGCTAGCCGAGGCGAGCGACATAAAGCAGAGATTGACAAAGATGCCGAGATAGACGAGGAAAGACAGGAGATAATCTTCCCCCCAACGCCCGGCTCTCCCCTGGAAACCGTCTGGCGATGCGCGGTGAGCCAAGGCAAGCGGCTCACCTACGCCACCTCCGGGGGAAAAAGGTGGGCCGCTTGCTGCGAACGCGGCCAGACACTGCAAGGCAGTGAGGACATGGCTTTCGACTGCTGCGATGCCGGCCAAACCCTCACGGGCAGCCATGACACGGGCTACCAGTGCTGTCCCAGCGGCCAAATCTATAACGGCATCCAGTGCGCAGACTCTCCGAAGCCGTCGCCCGTGACCGATGCGAACGTCTGCAAGATCCGGGGCGTCGGCCCAGACGGGGGCACATGCACTATCGAGATCAGGTGCGGGGGTGCAAGTGGTGGCAGCGCAGGGCATGATGGTGGCGACTCGACCGTCTCGAAGACGGCAAAATGCCGCCCGGCCAGCCTTGGAAGGACGGGAGCTGCATCAAGCCCATCACGGACTGCGCAGACCGTGCGCATCCCGAATTTGGCGACACGTCCTACAATGAGGCCGACTTCCCGTGCAGCGACGGCCGCGAGCGGCCCTGCCGCGGCGAGCAGGTGCAGCCGTGGCGGGAGGCGAGACTGAACTGGGGCGGTCCTGGCCACACACAGCCTGACCCGCCAAAGCCGTTCGAGACCACGGTCAACTTCGACTTTGACGTCGTCATGAGTATCGTCGACATCGAAGCGCAAAGCGAGCATTTCCTGGTGAAGCTCGACGGCGAGTTTCTGGGCGAGACCGGAGGCGAAATAGGGTACAAAAACGTGTACACGGGAGAGTATAACAACCCTGAGTGGTGCCTTCTGAATGGATACACCAGAGGATACTTCCGTATCCCCAAGGGTATGTTCCACCAGTTCTGACAGATCACCTGATAGTGTCCGGGGCTTTATGTGTTCAACCATGAGCTGACGGAAATACACCGCAGGGCGGCACACTATTACCATTGAATGGCCGAAAGGCACGGGTAAGTATCTGACTAATGAGGGTTGGCAATGGGGGTACGGCATCGCCCACTACCGCTTCGACAAGTTATGTGACCCGGACAAGTGCGTGCCCGACTGCGCCAAAGCTAAGAATGAGGAGGCGGAAAAGGCCCGACAGAAGCTGAAGGAAGCCGGCAAGTGGCCCCCCAAGGGTGCGGGCCAGCCAGCAGGTCCGGGCCAGCGAGCAGGTGGCGGGGAACTTTGAGGGTTCGGGTTCGCAGGCTGGGAGCAGGGAAGTTGGTGGTATTTGTTGGGGAGCAGGAAAATCGAGTATTTATCAGGAGCAGGGAAATCGATGGTATGTGTGATGGAGCAGGGAAATTGATAATATTTGCTGTGTATTACCCGCTCGAGCACACTCCTTCCATTACCTAGATACCTAACGCAAGGCTAGGTAACGTTACCTGGTAATTATCTTTCGCTGCCATGGGGTGTAGATCTCCTTGTATAAGTCCGAGCCTACCTAGTGACCTTCACCAATTCCCTGAGTATATACTTCTCGTCCTTTGTACCCCTCCGCTGGGCCTAAGATCGGTGCTACGTCCCATCGTTGATCTGGCTTATCCAGAGCTCCCTCTCCTACTCACAGCTTATAATCGTTCAGGCAATCCGAGAACGAAATTCCCATGAGCCGCTCCGAAAGGGGCGCCTAGGACAAATCACAGAGGCTCGTTCCTTAATGCGTCGGAATACGGCATATGTAGTGACCAGATAGGTCCCCGGACGGATCAAAACCACGTGAACCTGGAAAAGCTTCGAGGACGGTGTTAATAAGGCAACCTCCAGTTCAGAGCAACACTGCCCGCGTATAACGGCTATCGGTTCCAGTGGATCCACGTTGAATCAGAATACTTCGAGCAGCGGCGGGCTCCTTGGGGGACGCAGTCGTTAAAACAGTCACACCGCCGCGGGAACCTGGTGCTGCATGTCAGTAAGCTTATTTGACTCAGCTTTACCGGTCGGGTATTGCCGTTCCCCGGCCGCAAGGCTTAACTCCGAGCGGTTTTCAAATCCAGGGCCGGTCTTTAACTTCATGGCTTGGCCTGACGACGCCTACACGTAGAGACGCCATGGGATGAGAACGACCCCGATATCAGGCAGCTCTTAGCTCTGAGACTCTCAGCCCTATCCTCCCAGCGGAAGCTGAGATCATTAAAGCTCCCTGCCATCCACAATCCGCAACCACGTCGGTTGAACCAAACGCCTCACCTCAGCCCCTAAACATCTTCCCCGTCACTCCCCTCTCTTCCTTTCCCTCTGTTCCCTTCGTTCCCATCCTCCAATGTGGATCTCCGCCCAGGCATACCATCCGGCGCGCCCTCCCACCTCTCCACGCCCTCGGGCACATCCACGACCGCACTCCTTGTAAAGATATGCGCCGCGCCCTTCCAACTCAGTCCCCTGACCAGCCCGCCCTTGATACTCACTGTATCCCTCTCGGTGCCGTCGGGCTCACGGATGCGGTGCATGACGCGCACGCCACACACCCGGCAGAAGTAGCAGTCCATGGTGCGGTTCCCGGCCTCGGTCGGACGGGTCCACACCTGCAGCTGCGACGCGAGTTCGGGCGCAAGTGGGAACAGCCCGCGGGCTGGGAAGATGGCGCTCGTGCCGAAGGCCGACGCCGATTGCTTGCGGCATTCGGTGCAGTGGCACACGTAGACGGCCAGGGGCTGCGGGGTCGGGGTGGTGAAGGAGATGGCGCGGCATTGGCAGGTTACTTCCATTGTCGTGGTGTGAGTTGTCGCGTTCAGGTGTTGATGGGATGGATGGGTGCTGGGGCGGTGAAACCTGAAAGTGGGTTTGTGCCGCTTTGCGGTTGCCGTGTTGTAGAAGATGCGGGTAACGATGCGTGTGGTTGATTTTCTCGAGAGTGAGTGAGTGCGCTTGCAAAAGCGGGAGAAACTGAGTCCAGGTCGACTAACGAAGAACGGCAATGGCCTCAGTTGGTTCATCCTGCATTCAGCGGATCATGTTCTGGCTTATCGGTGGAAGGGATTCGTGACGGGAATCTTGAGGGGAATTGAAGCTGAGGCGGGGTACACTGAGTATGACAGGGTTAGGGCTGTGTGTACGCTGACCTATCATCACCACAGGAAAATCTCCGGCGTTCCACGACTGCAGTTGCTGACTCAGCAGGCCCGACCCAACGCTCACCCGATGTTTTGCCGGACGTGATCCCCATTCGCGTTCCCGGACCGGGGCCGCCTCCGTAACGACTACAAACGGCGCTGGCGACAGAGGCCGGAAGGCATCGCCCATTCTACTTCGTTCACACCCATCGAGTCCTCCAGAACACATCCCGCGCATTCGCGATGGAGATGCATTTTCAGCGCCAGGATCCCGTCCCCTGTCCGTAGGTCGTTCGGGGCTGTGGCCAAGGATGCGAACCAACTGCGTCTGACCCTCGAGGCTCGGTGCTGGGCTAGCTAGCTTATGCCATCATAGCCTCCTTCCTCCTCCCCCCTAAACCCTAGAATCCCCTTCCTCTCTACTTTCTCGTTATTCTTCCTACTCCTAACGTACTCCTTGGCTTACTATAATGGTATAACAATAATTGCGTTTCTCCAAAGTAGACTAGGAAATTGTTGATACACTCCTCTAGAATTACTTAAATAGTGCTATAGACCCTTCCCGGTGAAGAAACATCGGGGGCCGCCCGCGCAGGCGGCCGGGCATCGCAAAAATTGGAATAAAGGTCCTTTGCGATCCGTTCTTTCATTCCCAAGGGGTTGCAGCACCGCGCAGCTACTGCGCGGCCTGTTGGCGGCCGAAGACGTCGATTTCGAGGATCAGAAGTGAGGTTTCCGAGCGCCCCGGAAATCCCTCACCACCCCGCCCGACAACCGCGACTTACCGACACCAACGACAAGAACAAGCTGCAACAAAGTTTGCAAGATCAGGGGGATACTGGGTACGAAAACCACCCGACTCTTTCGACGTTCTGAAGAAGAGACAGGGCACCCCCGGCCCTGCCCAGTTCTGGGAGAGCGAAGTCGAGAGTCCTGGCGGCAAAACCGACCGGTGAGACGACGCTACGAGGACTGGAGCGAAAGCTGTTGTACG
>MU860223.1:0-43074 GCA_033296875.1 Achaetomium macrosporum | reverse complement strand
GCAACGGGGCAAACTGCGGTAGCCAATCCAGGTTTGCGATAACCCGGACCCGCAATCTTCTTATCAATTTCCCATAACAATTTCGAAAAGTTTGAGCGTAATATTGTCCTCCGGACAGGATTAAAAATGGTTAATTCCACCAACCTGCAAATAAAACTACATAGTTAACTAGTAATATTTACGTGTATGCTAATATCGAGTGTAGTGCAACCTTTTAACTCAAGTCATCTTCAAGATACTCTCTGTCTAACTAAAAATTGCTGATACCAGACATTGATATTAGCTACCTAGGTAGACTCATATCTCGGGAGACGGAATGATCTGCCTCTTCTTCCTTCTCTTTTAAGCTCTTTCTTTTTCTTCTGTTTCTTCTTCCTTTCTTCTTCCTCTTTCTTTTTATTCTTCTTCCTTTTCTTATTATTCTTCTTCCTTTTCTTATTTTCTTTCCTTTTATTCTTCTTCGCTTGTTTTCTTTCCTTCTTTTCTTTTCTATTTTTGATTTAATTCTATTTGCTTTGCTCCTTGCTTAACCAGCAGGTATCTCGGAGACAAGCTTGCCCTCAATTTCGTCCCCGGTCTCTGTCTCCACTGCCCCAGCAAGCTCCCGAGATGTCGGACCGGCCCCGCATCAGTGCCCACAATGCGCCGCGCCAGTGTCTCTGTTCGCGGTCTTGGCATGCTTGGGAGGCCTCCGTCGGGTGCCCATTCATGACTTCCAGGGTTTGGGCGTGCCATTGCCCTGCATCAGCGAGGTGCCAATTGCTCCCGTTCGTGCATCTGCTGTTGAGTGCATTTCACATCACGTCTTTCGTTTTGGGCAATCCGGAGGGCTGATAGAGACACTGAACAGGGGAGATGTGTCTTTTTGGTTGGGGGCACGCCTTGGACTTAACTCAGGTACGGAATGCCCTGACTGGAGAGCTCTGCCTCACCGTTTCCCGTCCCGGGACGGATGTTTTCAATCGAAGATGTTGTGCTCTGTGGATCGTCAAAACAACAGGGATCATGACGCAGCTCGAAACAAGGTCGGATCGCTTATCGATAAAGCTCTGGTAGTGAATTACGTCGTTAGCAGCTTGGCAATGCGATTGCAAAAGTCGTTGATGTCCCTGTTTGTTGGCCGCCTGCCCGGTCTTGAGCTTTGTTTCAGCTGCGGCCAACGTGTGCAATTTCTTCTCTCAGTGGCGGATTACGGCACAGGCATTTAACTACATTGTCTGAATCTACTGTCGTGACACACGATTCCGAATATTGGAAATACAAGCAGCAGTCGTCTCAACGTAGATCGAGAAGGGGATTCGGTCCGCGCAAAATCGCCCAGCTCACGTCTTCATTTATTACCAACGCACGTTAAGCTGACTCGCGCAAGTCCACTGCCACTCTTGGCCTTGGCATTGGCATCGCCGACCGCTCCGATTCGAAGACTGCGCTGGCAAGCCCGCGGTGAGGAAGCTGTTGGTGACACGGTAAGTGCGATTTGGAAGTGCTGCTCCGCCCGAACAGAGCGAGATCGACCTGATCTGATCTCCGTCTCCAGAGCGTTTGAGTCGGAGTCGCTTGCCCAGGGGAAGTTGCGAACAAGACTGACAGTCGAACTTACTCAGTCAGGGCAAGGTTCCCCAGGAAACAGCTCCATCGCATCCGGATCTGGAAAAACCGATCCAGGGCCCCCACCCTTTGTTCCGAGCAGAAGCGCGGTCGTTCGCCTGGTCGCAGTCCGCCTTTCAGAGTGCCCACGCAGCGGCAAATAAGAGACGGGAAAGACACTCGCTCGGTCCCCTTCCTGCCCAGTGCGACCTTAACTCAAAACGGTCGCGCTACCACAATGTGTAAGTAGCCACCGCTTACCTCCGTCATCACTTGCCCCCCTTCAACGCCCCCCAGCCATCTTGATACCCGAAGTCGCATCCCGCTTCATCCTCCAGAACGGCGCCTGGCCCTTGAACGCCGCCGCCGCTTCCTCTGGTGAACCGTTGCCGGGACCAAACGCGCACCTTGGATTTTGGTAACTTGCCCGAGATGAACGGCCCGACCCTTCTAGCCATCTCAATCCATTGCGCACTCTCCAGACCAGAACGGCAGTCATGGGTGGCAGCAGCTTAGACAGCGATCGCTTAACATGTACTGCAGTCCACCCTAAGGTCCGCGATCATTTACGCCGGATGACATTCCCAATCCATCCTAACGGCCACGCCAACGGCTACGTCGTCCCGGTCAACACTGATATGGACGACGCCGAGATTAGGCCCCTCTTGGGCAACCGCCATACTTCCCACAGCTTGCGGCCCGAGCATAGCTTCTGGCGCCACTTCTTCCTCAATCCCACCAGCAGCCCCGGAACTGACGATCCGAACCCATTCGTCCGATGGCCGGCGCGAGTCTGGAATGTGACGAAGGTCACGCTGTTTAGCTGTATGTATTGCCCCGGAACCCCCCAATTGCCCGAGAAACGTCGTTCTAAGGCCGCATCGCAGCATGGATCAACTTCCTTCTCGTCTTTGTTCCCCTGGGTATTGTCGCCGGCGAGAAGGAATGGGGCGCCGGCTGGGTGTTTTCTCTCAACTTCCTCGCCATCATCCCGCTGGCCGCTGTGCTCTCGTTCGCCACCGAGGAGATTGCCCACCCGTTGGGCGAGACGCTTGGGGGGCTGGTGAACGCCACCTTCGGAAACGCCGTGGAGCTGATTGTCAGCATCGTCGCGTTGCGCGCCGGCGAGATCGAGGTCGTGCAGGCGTCCATGCTGGGGTCCATCCTGTCCAACTTGCTCCTTGTCCTGGGCATGTGCTTCGTCCTCGGCGGCTTCTACAACATGCGCGGCCCCAACGGCGAGGGCATAGAACAGAGCTTCGCCCAGGGCACCGCACAGACGACGTGCTCGCTTATGGCCCTCGCCTCGGCATCCATGATCCTACCCGCCGCGCTCTACGGCGTGCTCGACCAGCACGAGGAAGACCATAAGCAGGCCAGTATTCTCATCCTCTCGCGCGGCACCTCCATCATCTTGTTGATCCTCTACTGCTTGTATCTCTGCTTCGCCCTGCGCACGCACAAGACGCTGTTCGAGCCGGAGGCGCAGAGCAGACAGCAGAATGGCGCCGAAGAGGAGGAGCACACGACAGTCCTGGGCCCCTGGTCGGCCGCGCTTGTGCTGGTGGCCACGACGGTGATAATCTCGTTCTGTGCCGACTACATGGTGGACAGCATCGACGCATTGGTCGCGACCGGCAAGATCAGCAAGACCTTCATCGGTCTGATCCTCATTCCCATTGTTGGTAACGCGGCCGAGCACGTCACGGCGTGCGTCGTGGCGGTCAAGGATAAGATGGACTTGGCTATGGGCGTGGCGATCGGATCGAGCATTCAGATTGCGCTGCTTGTCACGCCGGCGCTGGTCATGCTTGGCTGGGCGATAGGGCAACCCATGACTCTGCATTTCGAGACCTGTAAGTCACACGTTGGACCCCAGGCTAATGCCTGCCACCATCACCGCTAACCCGCCCCAGTCGAAACGGTCGCCTTCGCCCTCTCCGTCCTGGTCGTCACCTACACCGTCCAGGATGGCAAGTCCAATTACCTCGAGGGAGCAATGGTATGTCCCCGTTTTCACCCACTCCCCAGACTTTCACTTAACCCGCTAACCAACAGGATAGCTCCTCGGGCTTTACATTATCATCGCGCTAGCCTTCTGGGCCAGCTCAACAGATGCCTTCCCCAAGACTTCGCTTCCGCTTCCTTGGAATTAAAAAGCCATTCATTCATCCTTTCACACTATACCCACCCTTACAACCCATTCTCGGGATCTTCTTTTTATATCCGATTATTTCAGAGTATCTCCGCACGAATTATCGTACGGTCTTATATCTTATGTTACACCTGGATCAATACGTTTCTGCCGGCGTGTCGGGGCTCCAGGAGGTGTGGAGCAGCTTGGTTCAAAAGTGCGAGTTAGTGCGCGAGTTCAACATGCAAAAGAAGGAGGTTAGATGTCGCCCGTGTGTTGGATCGAGTGGACTGTACGATACCTGGAGAGGCTTGTTTTCTAAACTGGTTCAGTCAGCGGGCGTTTTGAGTCTGGATAAACCCCAACGGTAGATATCAAACATGAGATCACTGAGCTGCCAGTGCTGTGCACATGTCTTCAGAATTGCAAAGCCGCTAAATGGGAGTGTCTTTTACGATTCTCCGTGAGATAAATCCATTCTGAAGTCGGGTTATTCCGTTAGGTCGTCAGGCTGCGGCCCATTCTTGCAGATGAAGCGGGATATCTCCGAGTGGAACAGTCCAGGCATAGTGAAGTTCATCTCTCGTCACTGGGTCTCGCACAGAAGCAATACGGAGTCACATTCGTATGAGACGGGTCAAGGTACTCCATTGTCACTTGCCTACTTTATTAGTACCTGATGGGCAACCATGCCAGTCGAAGAAGCAAACGCGTGCTTTGTGAGCCCTCCTTGTGAATTGCCGTCCCAAAGCCATCAAGCCCCTTTTGTTTTGTCTGCCGCCAAACCCCGACTTGCCATGAGCAATAAGAGCATACATAGTCCCACAGGATTGACAAGCCAACCGGATGTAGCAAAGTCAACAAACGAAATCCCAGAACACCACTCTAAAAGCTCCCGTTTCACTCTTTGAGAGCTGCCTTAGTCTTAAGCTAACTGCCACACAGTCATCGTTGGTTCTCCTTCCCTTCCTTTCTGTCCGCCAGCGCCTTGCTGTGCTTATTAAATGAAGAAAAGAAGGTAGAGAGCCGAATGACAAGAAAATGTGACCTCTTTCGGTTCGTGGTGTGTGGCTCATCGTGTTGGTCTGAACCTGTCTGCCACATCCCTGATGAAGGACGAGCCAGAACCAGACCAACAAAAGCCAGGCCTGATATGAGAGGGCCCAGATCCCACCGACCGACCGACCAATCTAGCGAAAATATCAACAGAAGGAAATAGGAGAAAGAATCCGCACCATCGAGAGAAAATAAGAACACCAAGGGCGCCACGATGCCGTTGTCCGTTGCCGCCAACCCGCCCATGTCTGTCATTAATGTGAAGTGAGCAAACCTCGCGCCGTCCCAGACCCATCTTGATATAGAACAAATAAACAAACAAAACAAGGAAAAGACTTCTCCGAACCTGCGTGCAGGCCATTGATTGTTGGTGTCGTGGGCCATAGCGGCCTGACACAGATCGGCACCGTCTCGAAGTCCATCGCCGGCGACATCGGAGGCATGAATGGCCGGCCCAGTTCTGCGTATACCCCATCGATACCGTCAAATTCCGGCTGTAATGTGAAACCGTCCAGTGAGGGCTTCCGGACAATGTGCCGCTCTTTCGCAACACCATTGATATAGCCAGTATGTCAACCTAGATGCTGAATGGCATGAAGTATTGATGCTCGTAATGATACTCAGCTCCTCACTGAGCATTCGTCCAGAGCTCCGCCTGCCGGCCCTTAGCATCGTAGGCGGGATTGCCTGGCTCAGTGCTGCCCGGCCGTCGCGTGGGCGCTGCGCCATTGTAAAACATCTGGGGAATCGGGGTGCTGCTCTGGTATGGGTCGGCAGGGTCCGGATACGTATATCCATTGCCGTTGGGACTATGGGCGGGAGAGCCGACAGGACCAGGAGAAGCCCAGCCAACACTGGCCATGTGGGGACTACCGGCGCCACTTCCGGAGCCCTGCTGGTGCTCGATGCTCGGCTCGATGGTCTGAGGGGGAGCATATCCGGTCGGGTGGGATGTGGGCCGCATGCCGCTGTTGTATCCCGCAGACGTCGTTGCCGAGGGGCTACCGACGTGGACATCGCCACGAAGATGCAGGGGAAGAGAGTGGTTACCCAAGTACTGCAGGTTGTTGATCCCGGCCAGATCTGCGCCCGGCGACATTGACATGGCACTATGAGCAGGAGAAGGGGTGTTGACTGGAGACTCGTGGTTCGATGCCTGCGCGTTTGGGGATTGTGAATTGGCTCGAGCGGCCGCAGCAGCAGCACTTGCGCCTTGAGCCAAGGCCTCAGCCCGGGCACGAGCTGCATCGTCGACACTACCGACATGGTGGTTCTGATGTCTAGTTAGGGTCGTACGACGAGTGAAAGTCTTTTGGCAGTTTTCGTAAGGGCATTTGTACGGCCGCTTGCCCGAGTGAATGCGGCGATGCCGGGCCAACGAGCTACTATCACTGAAAGGCTGCCCAAGAATGTTAGCAACATTGTCTGACTCATGATGTTGCCCATGCTTACCTTTCCGCATCGCTCACACCGGTGCGGCTTCTCACCAGTATGCACACGAGAATGCACCGTGAGAGCACTCCGCTGGATGAATCGTTTGTCGCAACCGGGATAGTCGCAGGCGTGAGGACGGACACCGCTATGAATTCTCTCTAATCAGGGTAAGTAAGAATCAAGATGGAGTGGCAAATTGGTGCTTACCATGCCGGGCAAGATCGCTGCGCCTTGCGAACTTCTTTCCGCATGTGCTACAAGGGAAGGCTCTCGCCAGTTGGGCACGTGCAACTCTCTGTGCCGGCGGCATCCCGGCTACGACATTCCGCAAGTCCGGGTGAAGCATCGGAGCAGGTGCCATGTCGGCGCTCGGCACAGGTGGCAAGGGAACAGCGCTCATGGCAGTTGGGGACGGGTACGATGCATTCATCGGACCAGAATATCTGGACTGCTCCGAACCGTGCGAGGAGTTAGGTCGCTCGACTAGCATCTGCTGATGGGGTTGAGCTGCAGGCTGTTGCTGCTGCTCCTGCTGCTGCTCTTGCTGTTGCTGAGGCTGTTCAGGAGTTGCGTCCTGCTGTTGTTCAGTAGGAGATTGCTGCACGCCTGGTTCAGCTTTGATATTAAGCACGCTGCCGATGCCCATGGCACCGCCTGTTGACGGTGACTGGGACATGGTGATGCTTTATTGGTGTGGAGACAAGTGACACTCTTGTCTGAAGGCGAGTCGCTAGAAATGACGGTCAGCAAAGCAAGGAATCCAGCGGTGAGCGACTCGAAATGGCTGACTACAGACAAGTCAAAGAATAACCACACGGTGATTGCGTATCTGACAAAGCCACAAGGCGCAGAAGTGCTGGGCCGTGTCGGCCGTGAATATCATATCACGGACCTTAGGCGCTCTGTGGTTGAATGATTGATGGTTGATGGAACTTGAAGTGATGATGCGGGGCTGACGAGAAACGCGAAATTTTCTCACCTGGAAAAGTAAGGAACGGCAAAACCTTATCGATCAGATGTTTGCAACCGATCGACTCTTTTTTGCGCTTTGGATATGCGGATTTGAGTCCGATTCCAAAATCCAGAGCCGCGTCTAAGTCGCTTGCTGGCGCCTCGCGAGGCTGTTGATGACCAGTGCACGGTTCAGGAAGGGTGCTGTGCGTGTGCAGGGCAGGATAATGAATGCAGAAGGCGCCTGGACCACAATGCGATCCGTTCAAAGTCAGGTAACGACCGCGCTTCTTGGCAACCGTTCTGTTCCTATGCCAAACCAAGGGTGTTAGCTAGGACCATTGATTTGGCTGGATGGATGTTTCGCGTTGTAAAGTGCGATGGTCGGTTCAAGTTCTGATGACTGTCTTGCCAGTGCAGGAAGACGCAAAAGTGACAGCTTTCCAAAGGAAATGAAAACTCGAATCAGAGCGACCCGGCAGAGTGGGCAGCAGAGAAAGTGGGTCCGCAGAAGAGCGCGCTGCAACTCACAATAGCTAGTGCAATCAACAACAGAGCGGTCTATCGGCACGCCAGGTCAACCGATATGACTGATCGGAAATCCTCCTGAAGCCTGTCTGGAGGTGACCACAGACAATGACCAGTGCCCCAGCTTCTTTGTTTAATTCCAGAGCAGCCTGGTGACTGCTTGTTCGTGGAGCCGCACGAGAACACCGGATCAATTCCAACTTCTGCTCTTTGCTCCTCGCAATCGCAGGATGTGCTGTTTCTTCTCCAGCTCGCCGCCTTGATCTCTTGATCGACAAGCTCGTCGAGTGTCGGTTCACCGTGGTGCTGGTGCTTCTCGGCCGCGATAAAAAGAACTGGCAGCATTCAGGTGCTTGTCAGCCTCAGCTCCGAGCGGAAGGATCGACGCGATGTGCAGAGCAGGACAGCGAGATGGAGCGGCTTGTGCTACCAGCAAGCGACACAACACGCGGTGCTCAGCGCAAAGTCCCAGTCCCTGAGCTGTCTATTGAACATCATCACACAGGTGCCCGAAGCTGCCGGTGCAGGTTGAGGTGCTCCTGAGAAGGAGCATGCAACAAGCGCACCAGCAGAGGGGACTGCGTGGTCAATGCAAACGCGAGAGACTTGACACGACCGGCCACTCAGCCCCAGCGACTGGGTTGCCGGGCATCAAATCTGGTGCAGGCGCTTTGTTGAAGATGGTTGCCCCAATTGGGGGTATTGACTTACCGATTCTGGCGTGGTATGCGCTGCGCTCCTCGGCGGCGCGGACAAGTTTAACGGAAGGAACGGCGGGATACAAATCGAGAAGAGAGGGTGGATCGCGTTGCGGCTCGGGTTTTGATAGACAGGTTGATATGAGAGGAAGAACCCGTAGCGAGGGTATGAAGGCACTGATCGAGGGAATGATCAGAAAATAAGTAATGGGAAGGGGAAAAGACGTGGCTCGGTACAGTTGAGGAGGACCCCTGTATGAATTCACTTTTCAGCCTGGGGGAGGGTAGCCTCACTCTCAGTGCGCGCAGTGACTTGAGGGACTGTGTCTCCTATTTAACTGACCTAAGCTAACCACAAATGGATAACTAACGCTCCACATGCGCCAGCCAAGACCAAGATTCTGCCGGCAGGCACATACTCATAATAGCAGGCTACCTACCTATCCTAGCTATATATCTGCGCCTCTATCCGAATTTATTTGCGTGTCTTGCTCCCTTCGACATGTACCGACGCATGGTGCTGTGCGAGTGATGCAACGAGCGCAGGAAACCTGGAGTTGGGTTGAGCCGTCCCACTTTTCTAACCCCGTTACCTCAAGCCTCGCTACCGATACTATAGATTCAATAAGGCTTGCACCTGGCTCATAGATATTTAATGTCTTCTATAGACAGCCTTTAACCTCCATTTGCCTCGGCTACTCAGCTACACAAAAAGGTATCAATGTTTCTGTCAGCATCGGATGTTAGTAGCAAAGGTCAGGGCGTGGTAGTAGCGTGGCTAGCCAATGTTGGAGGGGAACATCCATACCTATTGGGTTAGTGGGGGCTATTTGGATTGCCGCCACAGTTTGGCTCAGCCGGGCAATGTGCAGGGGAGGATTGAAACAAACGGTGAGCCGGGGTCTGAAGACACGCGTGGGTCTGCGCATGCTGAAGATTCGCGCTTGCAGACAACGACTCAATTGCAACAACCCACGCTCATCATCAAGCCGACAGGAACCCAGTCCCATTTACTTGGAAAGTTAAGCTCCAACAACGAATATTGGAACCCTCGACGCTCGACCTGGATGAAAATGCAAGCAGCCCGCAAGCAGCCGGAATCTGCAGCTGCTGGACTATCAAGCGGAGATAATGGCACCGAGGCAGCTCTTGCAGCCAATGTGTTCCTGTCCCCGCGTTTCTATGTTCCCACACCGCAGCCATCCGCTGATGCAGCTCTGGAATCTCGTCAAGGATCTCGCAATCACAGAGCTTCCTTGGGGTGGCAAACCTGTGGAGAGGAGACATTACTCAGGAGAAATGTTGCCGTCCTGTCATATGAGCTACCTACGTCAGACCGCGATAAGAGACACAATCTTGCGACTCAGGCACAACATGACAATGTGATTAGCTTCTTAGACTTGGACCTACCAGTACACTGGCATAACGACCAGCTTCGCATCACCGCTGTGGCGCGAGATACCCGGATGTAAGGAGGTAGTACATAAGGTAGGTAGTCCGTGCCGTAGATTCTTGGTCAGTGCTTCTCAGATCACCAAGCAGCTAACCTGGCGAGCGGAGCCACTCGCTAAGAGCTTCCATGCCGGCTTCGATTGTAACCTCCACATCGGCGATGCGGTCGTGTTGAGGTTGTTACGCCCCTGAAACTTGCCTGTGCACTGCAACGCCATAGCCGGCGGCTAAACGCACTGATCAGGTCTTCCTCACTCCAGCAAGAAAAGCGGGCTTTGGACCCCGGCTAGAAATGGGCAGCTTAGTTGAGAGGTGAATATGAGAATCCATTGACACGAGATTGGCCCAGTCAGGTGAGATTGAGAGCTGTTAAGATTGAGGAGATCGGCGTGTGCGAAGCTCGCATCTGGTTGGGTGTCTGGAGTTGCCGATATGGTCGGTGTATGAGCCCGTGCTCGAAGGACAGGGGTGGCTACCCCTGAGAAAGCCCGCTATCCTGGTTCTGGAAAGCTTCCAGAATCCTTCCAGGAGATTTTGAAGCAAACTTGCAGCAGCCTGAAAGCTCGGCGGTCAAATCTCAGATCTTGACTGGGGGATGTTGCGGATATAATAGCTTTATCAGTGAATGTCCACAGCAACTCAATTGCATGGAAATGAAGTTCGGACTACTTGAGGTACGGTATGTTTCCAACTCTGACACAACCCAAAACCAACACAATCGGCTGCGTCAATGCTGTGGAGGCCGGTGTAGGGCGAGCTCCCAAAAGCTTCTCCGAAGCTTCTCCCGCCCCTTCCACATTGTGGATCCTCGCAAAGCTCGGATCATGCACGGCGCAGGGACCCGACGCCTTGGCCAGTTTCCTTACGTATGTTTTCCGGCCTCAGCTGCTTCAGCTTGGCCCGTTGTGGATTATGGTCTGCTTTCTGAACAGCTCTTGGTGGTCAGACTGGTTTGCACAGTAGAGGTCATATGGGGCGCTTCAAAGTCGCCGACAGCAGGCGCTACGCCGTATGCAGCTCAAGTTCCGAGGACGCACTTGTCGGCGGACAACATGCCTGACCAGGCAATTACTCGTAGCAGACGTGCAGACCAGCAGACCGCATGCTCCCGAATGCGCAGCCGCTCATCTCCACTGTAGAAGCTAGGGCCAACATTGCGGTCATGACTCGGGCGCTCCCGTCTGGTGCAATCCATCGAAACTGGGCAATCCACGACTCAGCCTGACTCTCCTCATATCCTACCACCTTTCTCTCTGGCTTCACCCAGTACCAGAGCTCTAAGTTCCGTTTTTCCTTTGTCTTTTCGCTTTCCTCTTTTCTTCTTCCTTGCCTTTTTTGGGACATTGCTCGGTCAGAACCGTGAGTATCTAAAATTAGCCAATCTCGGAGATCGGCAGCGCTGAAGCGGAGATGATACGTCAAAGCGCGATCTTGTCGGCATGACCATCCTTTTTGGACGATCTTGTTGTGCAATGGCCAGGATCTGGCCGGAAACAGTCTTATTATTGACGTTCGTGCCAAGGCTATGCTGTCTGCGACTCTGCAACCTGCGCACGATCATCGATTCCGCCATTCTCTCTCCCCAGGAAATCCATTCCATCCTGGAGGACCGATCTGGTGCACCAGCGGCAGAGGAGCAAAGTGGACATCATGCACGACATCCGGAGCTTACCTACCAGGTTACTGCCGTCATCGTGGTCATTGAAGTGCGCCTAGGATGCCCCGTTCCATGCATGCCAGACCACGAGCGGGTGATCGGCCAGGGCCACAAAAGAATGCCTTGACGTTTGTCAGGTCTTTTTGTAACTAACCCACTCTTCCCCAGCTCCTTCCTCAGCAGCTTTGTGGCTTTGAACAACCGCCTGCTCGATGACCGGATGGAGCCGCGTGGGTGACGGAACGGGCACTGGGAGTCAAGGTGGCGTCAGCCTCTGCGCGGACAAAAGAACCGAGCTCGCCTTCAACACATCTGCTTGTGCCTTGGCCATTGCTTGTGAGCTGGTCGTGAGAATCGCTCCATCGTCACACGCCCACTGCCTCTGCAGACGGCATGGCGTCAAACAACCGCATCGTCAGGTAACAGCAGGAGGGTCTGAGATCAACCGGCAAGGCCCCACCGAAAGCGCATCGTGATATACTATCTTGTGACCTGCGATGAAGCGAGGAGGGTCGAAATGATATCTAATCACCTTATTCAGAAGCAGTGCACGCCCGAGTCACTCCCTCCATCCATGAAGATTTCGACGGCAAAAGCCTTCTGCCATTTTCAACTAAGGTCTCAAGGTTCCTGGACTCGATGTTTGCACACTTGTTTGATGACATTCGTGTCCCCCACCACAAACTGCTCCCCACCGCGCACCCCACGCCTTTCCTTCAGAGAACAACTACACCTCCCACACAGAGGCCATGAACTCTTCATTACTCCCATAGCCAGGCAGTTTTATCTGCCCTCTACGCTTCCCCTTCCTTGACTCTAACAACCGCGACCCCGCAGGAATGGCCGACCCTGAGGTTGGAAGATGCTGGGTTGCCTGCCGAGTGGAGGCAGGGTAGCCGGGAGGAAGCGGGTGAGGGGGGCGAATGTGGTGGACCGCTGGAGGAGCGACCGAGTTTGAGAAGTGGGAGAGGGAAGGGGAAGGAGGGAAGGAAGATGCTAGGTGGTTATCTCCCGCTGATTGCTGATTTACGAGGCGGTCTTGTGAACGCGGTCCGGCAGAAGGTGGTTCGAGGAACGGTCTCTCGCAGGATTTACTGGCAATAAGTTGCAGTTTGGGTTTCGTACGCAGTACCTAGTAGATAGTCTCCTTTGGTACGGTACCCGAGAAGCGAACATGCAAGTGGATACAGCTTCATCTTAGCCATCAGGTCCAGAGTCACCGACGCGGGTCAGGATCCACAGTCCTCTGTACTAGTATTCATCGTACAGCCATGCCATAGCCTACACACGATGTTCGACTAGAACCTCTCACTATCTCCTGTCGTGATGGCCCTTCCCGAAGCGATGACCGCGGTAATGCTGACTTGCTCATACAACTACGTCATCCTTCCTCCTTTTGTAGGTCAACAGAATAGACAAGTTCTCGCTGCTACGTTAAATCCGGAGTTCCCTCCGCATCTGGAAGGCAGATGTGCTCAAAGGGCGCGTGGTAGGAGGGCGAATTTGGTCTGCGCTCTTTGATCACTAATCCGTTCCCATTTCTGCGGCTCAAGGTGGAGACGCGGAAGGAATGTTGTCTCCGGGAAACCTGATCGCATCTTGTAAAGGATTGTGTCTTTCGCACTCCTCCTTTCTATATCTCCTCAGCTGTTTTCTCATCGTGTGGTGGGCCGAGGTACGTTGTGTGGAGTGGCAGCGACATCTCTTCCTCAACTTGGTCGCCATTACCCACCTACAGGAACATTGTCTCTTTCGGCTCCTTCTTCGCCGTGGGCCTTATTGAGCGCTTGGTATTTGCTGCAGATATCTTCCTTGTTACCTTGATGGTTGGTCTGAAGAGCCAAAACGGGATCCTCATCCCGGCACAGATTGAGCTCTGCCTCCCAAGTTCCTATGCCTGACTTCCCCGCGATTCAGACTACGACCAGACGAGGGATGACAGCAAGCCGGTGAAGGAACCAAATAACGAAGAGGCCGGCGTCCGCTCCGGAGCTGCCTGTGGCTAAGGTATCATTACTGCGTTACCGAATGAGCAGCGAGACCCACGCCAACAGACGAAAAACATGGCCGAGTTCACCTTTGAGATCGACATCTACTCAGACACCATCTGCCCGTGGTGCTACATCGGCAAGAAGACACTCGACAAGGCCATAGCCACTTACACCGCGCAACACCCCGACGTGAACTTCAAGCTGACATGGAAGCCGTTCATGTTATGGCCGATGGCCAAGGTCTCTGGTACGACTGAACATAACGATTCGGACATCTCTCTACTCCATGCTCTTCCCCTCATAGCCCTAGCTAACCATCTGCCTGCCATGCCAGCCTACCAGAAAGGCGCCATCCTCCATGCCATCTACGGCCCCCGAGCACCCGTGATGTTCGAGCGCCTCGCACGACTCGGTGCGCTGCACGGCATCGACTTCCGGTGGGAAGGCAAGTCCGGGAACTCGCGAGACTCACACAAGCTGATCCTGCTGGCGATGGATCAGGATGATGCCGCCTCCTCGTCCTCCTCTTCCTCCTCAACCCCTGAACCAACCACCTCCTCCTCCACCGCCAACGACAACAACAACACGACGACGACGACGAAACTGATGACCTATAAACAAACCAAGCAAGAACGCACCATAACCCACCTCTTCGCCTCCGTCTTCGAGCAAGGACAGGACCTCTCCTCCCGCGCCTTCCTCGCCCGCGCAGCCGTCACGCTCGGGCTTGTCGCCTCCGAGGAGGAGGCGCTCGCCTATCTCGAACAGGGAGAACAAGACCACGAAGCAGGGCCGGGGCAGAGAGTGGACGAGTCCTCGGCGCGGGCGCGGCAGATTGGCATGACGGCTGTGCCGAGTTATGTTGTGCAGGGGCGCTGGTATGTACAGCCTTTTTTTTTCCCTTCCTCCCGCCCGTTTGGTTGGTTTATTTTAAACCCCGGCTTCAGGGAGCTGCGAGATGGACTCTCTTTGTAGTCTGGGACCGTGAGTGCGGTGGCTGACCTTGTTGGATACCCACTCTTCAGGCAAGTTGGGGGGATGCAGGGGGAGGACGTGTGGTTGCGGATCTTTGATAAGGTTCGGGCGGCGAAGTTGGAGAGGCAAAACGACGAGGGAAGGGATGTGGATGGGATTGGGGTACGGCATGGGGAGACTACGATTGCGAATTAGAGCAACGGAGAAAGGGATCAGGGACTTCTACAGGGAGATAAGGTTTGAGGGCTGGGGCGCACAGTGACCGAGGTTCAAGTTCGGCGTTTGTTCTCGAGTTTTCGGACGGGAAGGACGAAGGAAGCGTCCTTTCTCTTGAAAAGCTTTTTGTCATTGAAAGTACAGGTTGAGGCGTGCGTGAAGAGGCGAAGTCATCCATTTTCCCCAATTAATTCGTACAGCACTGCAAACCCAAACACCAGGCACCTGATCACAGTTCCCCCAAGTTTCCGTAGAGCATCACCGATATGCTGTTGTCTCCCTGTAGACCATTTACTCTAGCCAGAGTAAAATCGAACAACCGACACAATGCCGCCAGACCACGGTTGTAAAACGCAACCAAGCCCATTTCCCATCCCCGACCGACGCTGACCCAATGCGAGATAGGTAAGGAGAAAAGAAAAAAAAAATTAACAACAACGATCTGGATCTTCCCCGGGTGCCCTGCCTTGGTCCACCACTGACGTGCCCTGCTCCAAAAGAACCCAACCCATCAGCGCTTCATATGGCTGTAATCCTTGAGTAGATGCTCCATGTGCACATTCGTCGACTTGCCCGGCCGCCGCTGAGTCCTTTTCTTCTTCTGCGCCACCTTGGGTGCCTGCGCCGCCTTGACTCTTGGGTCCTCCGAAGCGGGCTTCTGCTGGGCAGCCACCAGCCTCTGCACGATGGTCTCCACGCTCGGCACCTCGACGCGCGACCACATCAGCTTCAGCTGCGGGTCCACCTCGTGGAACAAGCTCGGGTCGTCCAGCCACACCATCCGCGGCGCCCCGTCCTTCTTGGCCCGCACCACCAGCAGCTTGTGCTCCGCCTCCAGCTCGTTGATGGCCGTCTCGCAGTCCGGCCAGCCGTCCTTCAGGTCCTTGACGCTGACCCCGCTGGCGTCGGTCTTCTTCTGCAGGTGCGCCAGCAGCTGCGTCTTGTTCTTGACGTCCGGGATCGTCGGGCGGTGCACGTAGGTTCCCGAGCGCCAGGTCTGCTCGCTCAGCGCCGGGTCCGGGATCCACTGGATCTGGGGGTTGCGGCGCATCTGCTCGACAAAGAACTCCTGCTCGTTTTCCGGGCGGGTGGTGGCAGACAGGTAGCTGAGCACGTCGAGGCAGGTCTGTGGCTCGCCCTTGTCACGCAGCCAGCGCACGGCGTAGGCCATCTGGGAGATGACGCTGTCGCCGGTGCCCGTGGCCGCGGGCTGCGAGTAGACGATGTTCGGCGTGTCGCGGTCCCGGCGGGGCGTCATGCTGCCTGCGGGCGCCGACGTCGTTGACCCGACCGACGGCGACGGCGACGGTGGCGCAAGGCTGCGCTTGGCGCTGGCGCTGATGCTGAGTGAAAATGCGGACGACATGATGCTGCTCTGTGGTAACCACGATGGCCGCGGTCTTTTCTGTCCCCACGGTTTTCGCAGCTCTGATTGCTGCGACGTCCTTTTGCGATGGAGCTGTGGAGGTTGCGGCTGCTCGGCATCGCTTTGTTGCGGCGTTAGTGGGTCGGTCGCCAATGGCGCGGCAACGGCGATCTTATCGGGAGTGTCGGATAACGGCATTCTCTCGGTTAATTGAATAAAGGTCCGCGTGCGTGTAGCCGAATACAGGTGTGATACACCGATAACTTGATAGGCGGTATCCAAGAGATGTGAGTTGATGGAAAGCAGAGTGTGCAGATGTCGGAAGTTACGCCGAAGGCAAAAGGTGAAGAGCAGCACAGAGTATATATCATCCATTTTCAATGTCCTGCGCTTTGGTCATATTTACGACGGTGTAGTGGAGTCGCAACGCTGGGTTCGTAGGTCAGACGCCCTCCGGAGTTCAGATGCTCGTCACAGATTGCGCAGCAGTGTACTTGACCATGCCCAAAACGATGCACCAACTCCGCAACATTACAAAATCTATGACCTATGTGCCAATTCCAGTCATGCAGTTGCCTCAGCTGCTTCTCATCGCGTGATGCGAGAGCCGCTGCCCGGCTCGCTCGCTCGCTCGCTTCTGACGCTGGATACGTCAGGCCCAGGCTGATAAAACACCATCCATCCCTTCAGCTAATCGTTCTGTTGTTGAATGACGAAGCAACCACCACCCCTGTCCAGCCACTTGCCGCTAGATGCACGCCGCCCGGAACAGCATCCGTGGCACCGAAAAGACGGACGGACGCTAGTAAATTCCATCCACAGTTCCTTCGGCACAGTGCGGTAGCGCCAGTAGCCCCCAGAAACCCCTCAGGCATTAAGTAGTCAAAAACTCCTAGCAGAATAGCCGTCCAATGTACCCGATGCAAGACAACTTAGGCGCTCTGTGCAGCCTGTTGTTGCTGCAGGTACTGGTAGGCACCGTACGCGAGCAGGCCGCCAATGAGAACAACGGCGTAGAGGCCGACACCGAAGCCGGCAGAGGTATTGTTGGCCGCTGGGGCAACCGCGCCGGGGAGAGGAGTCTTGGGCTTGGGATCGCCGGGCTGTAAAAACACGTCAGCAATCGAATTGTCCCCACCGCATGTGTAGACGTGCGGTCCTAGCAAAAGGGCTGCTTACGTTGCGCTTCAGAGTGCCGACCTTGAGTTGCTCGAGCGTCTCGCGGGCCTCGTCGCTGTGGCCGACATCCTCAAAGGCCTCAGTGGCGTCCTGGCCGGCGACGTCGAGAAGAACCTCCTCACCACCGCTGTCAGGATTGTCAGTTGTGTTACTTCACGCTGCTACTTGCGGCTCGGCCGGTGCGGGGAACAACCGAGATGGTGGTACCGCTTCCGGAAGACGATATGCGGCAGGCGGAATGGCACTTACGGGTGCTCGTCCACAAACTTGGTGCAGTCGTAGATCTGGTCATGGATGACGACGTAGAGGTCCTTCTTGGTGTTGTGCTCGGCAACGTCCTGGTACGTGAGCTCCTTGGAGGCCATCTTGACTGTGGTTGTCGGTGGAAGGTTATCGTCTTCGAAACGGCTGATATTTTTTTGACAGCTGGTCTGTTAGCACGGTACTCGCAATAACTCTTGACAAGTGCCGTGAAAAGCAGCAATTGAACCGCAATGCGTACAAAAGCTCGGAGACCTGGGCGCGACAAGTGATGGACTACGTCTGGGCGGCGACGGGACGACTGGACGACGGCTGAGGAAGGAAAGGGGCGGAAGGGAAAAAGAGGTCAAGGTTCCGGGCCGGCAGAAGCTAAAGAGGATCTCGCAACCGGGACAGGGCAGGCGCCCGGCAGTGGGCAGCTTTTCAACCCCTGGACGGGAAGTCCGACCCCGAGTGAATATCCGCTTGGCACTTGTAACAACCAATCAGCCATCATCAAAATTATGCTATCCCTGCCCTGATTCGTCCGATTGCTGAGTCGTTCGATTCGGAAGCTGCGGATCCATCTTCGGCGGCCGACAACTGCAATGTCAGCCAGGAAGACGGTGTCAGCCTTCCTCAGCTTCCAAGAGGCCGTTCGCTGGGGATCTCCTCCCTTCTCCGCGACGAGTGCGGCGACCGTTTTCCGGGAAGGTTCCGACCCCTGCTTGCCGGCCCGCACTTTCTGAGTTGCAAACCCCTACTCTGCCATTGTACCGATTCAGGGTCTTATCAAATGCATCTATCGAGACTCACTCATGGCGTGGAACGGTGGAATTCAGCCGAAACGGGAATTACGCGCACTGTGCAGACAGATATAACCCGCATCGCAGTCTTTCTCTTCTTGAGTGCAATGTGGATGGGCAGTCAATTCTTTGCTTGCACATGCTAACGCTTCCCCCGGCTTACGAAACACAACACTATGTAAGAGGAGAGCCTGGCTATCTCCTCGCCGCCCCGCCACCGATATCCTGTCCCAGCCTGTAGCTCGCAACCTTATCCCACTCAATCTTCTGCCTCGTCACCGGGAGCTGTCTCCTTAAAGCCTTGAAGGCGCCCTCGCTCAGACTCGTGAAGCTCCGATTCAGTTCCTCCTGGTACTTCTTCTCGCTCGTTGCGATCTCCTTGGCGATGGCCGCTCCGGTTCCTGACGATACGGATGCGGTCAAGGGTTTGCTGGTCAGGAGGCGAACGTTGCCGTCCTCATAGTAGTGCACGTCGACTTTGATGGATCCTTCAAGGGAGTTTGAGGCCGGGTCGAAGATGTAGAGCGAGCGCCAGCGCCCGTTCCTGTTTTCCGGTCAGCGTTAACGAGCCATGTGGGATGCGCCGACTGGCCGTACCAGTAATTATTCGGGCTGTACTTGTTTGCGACGATAATGATGGCGACCTTTGAGTCGCTCTCTATCGGGTAAGCGCCGTACGCTGCGTTCGTAAAGTGCTCCTTGACGTAGGTGGAAAGCCCCTTAAGCACCGATTTCCTAGAAGACGGAGCTTGAGTTTCTCATTCTGGACTTCCTTCGAGACTCCGAGTGCTCACGCTAAATCTGCCTGCGCACCGTCCAGAACATGGCTCTCGACCGCACTGGCTTTCTGTGTTGTGTGGTCGAACGCGAAGCTACACGAGCTCTCGACATCATAATAGCGGCCGCCACCCAGCGAGCTGTGTGAGCTGATGATGACCTGCTGGCTACTCCCCGGGAGCTTGACCGTCGCAAACTGTTCCTCGTTGTATTTCTGAAAGGCTGGGCCAAGTTCGTTCACCAGGCTTGGGTTCGAGATCGTCAGGGTCTTGATGTCTGTAGATGGGGGTCAGGTGAGAAAACGGTCCTGGGAGGGGTCGTCAGTCGGGATCCATGCCTGCGAGGACATCTGCTAGCTGGAAAAGAGCTCGTTAGCACCGATGCTGTGTTTGGGAGCTTGCATTTCGGTTGGGCAGAACATGACTCACCTCTCCAGGAGGAGCTCCCTCAACGAAGGAGGAGACGATTGCCTTGTGGGATGACATGTCTTCTCGGGGAAAAATCACAAATCGTGCCGAGTAAGCTCTGAGCTCTGTGTTTGAGAAAGCGGCGGCCGTCGTTGCTAAAACAGACGCCGCGGTCACTGGCGGTCGACGGGCAAGCTGTTAGAGATGCGGGGCACAGGTGAGATGCCAAGCAAGGGGCAGGGGTAATCGTGTGCCCCCTGCAAATCTTGGCCGATTTCAACACAAAAAAGAACCCATCATCTCACTTGTCAAGATCTTCAACTCGAATCAACATATACGAATAGTGTGATACAGCCCATGGCGATTCTTGTCTAGTCAATATATACAAAAGCACAAAGAACCCCCTCACTTCCGAAATGCGCCGCTTCGCCCCTCAACGCCACGCCTGCTCTGATGCGACTCCGCCAACATCGGCATCTATTCATATCTGGCTCAATACTCAAGGACCTTCTTAATGTTGTCATATATTCCTGGTCAAGTCAGCACGGCACGCGAAAATCCGAACAGAACGGGACACCTACTGGCGACATCAGGCGCATTGAACGCCTCGTACAGTAACGGGGTATGTATGCTCCATCCAGCAACCCGAGCGACGGGCGCCTCCAACCTGATGAACGTCTCGGGGTCTTCCTGGATCGCCGCAGCCACCTCGGCCCCAACACCAGCGTTGATCATGGCCTCATGGACGACGAGACACCGGCCCGTCTTCCGAACACTCAGGAACACGGTTTCCTTGTCCCAGGGATAGATGGTCCTTAGGTCGATCAATTCCACTGAAATACCAAAATCCTGCTCGGCTTGCTTGAGCGCTGCCATGCACTTATATAGCGGTTGACCATACGACACGATGGTAACGTTAGACCCCTCCTTCAGCACCTCGGCCTTGGATAGAGGCAGGGTGTATGCTGCTGTTGGAACCTGCTCGACCGCCGCCCGGTAAAGGATCTTGGGTTCCATGAACACGCAAGGGTCGTTGCTGCGAATGGCGGCCAACAGCAGCCCCTTCGCCTGCAGCGGCGACCGGGGCATGATCACCCGCAACCCAGGGATATGCGTGAACAGGCTCTCGGGTGATTGAGAGTGGTAGAGTGCGCCGTGGCCGACACCACCGCACGGCATCCTGACCGTCAGCCCGCCAGCGCTCCGCCCGCAGGCGCCGTCGCGGTAGCGGAACTTCGCGGCCTCGTTGACCAACTGGTCAAAGGCCGGGTAGACGTAGTCGGCAAACTGGATCTCGGCAACGGGCCGCATCCCCTCGGCCGCGACGCCGATGGCGAAGCCCATGATGCCCTGCTCGGTGAGGGGCGTGTTGAACACCCGGGCACCCCCGTATGTCTCGGCCAGCTTGCCCGTGCAGCGAAAGACGCCGCCAAAGGCGACGTCTTCGCCAAAGATCAAGACGGATTCGTCTTCGGCGAGCGCGATGGAGAGGGCGTCGTTGACCGCCTGGAAAAGGTTCATGCGCTTTGTCGTGCCATTGCGGACTTCGGGCGGCAGCTCGGGGTTGCCCAACGCTGACTGCGAGGTGTGGGCTAGTAGAGGGGTGGTTGAGTAGTCGGTCGGGAGGTTGAGTCTCGCATTGGGAGGATAGCTTGAATACTGCCGTCGCGAGGAGGCAAGTGCCGCAGTGGACGAGGCGAGGGGCGATCCTCGTGCCAGTGCCCTCGACAGGGTGCGAAGCGATAAGCCTTTCATTTTCCCTGAGTGCGTATCGCCTCTGCTGCCTCTATCTCATGAGAATTCGCTCTGCATTGCCTGGAGGATTGGGGTTCGTGAACAAGCGGCAACCGAAGTTGGAAGATGGATGACGGGAGCATGGCCTGTCGGCTTGCGACGGCTTTGTTGGACCGGCTTCCATGTTCCTGGCAAAACGCGGGGCCCCGCTCGGATCTACCTTAGGATCCCGGTCTCAAGCAAGCACTGGGACTCAAGCGGTCCTGATTTTCTTCACATGGGATGAGATCCGGTAGGTGCTGCAGATCGCCGACATGATCGTTTGTGAAGATGTTGGATCGGGATCATGAACTCAATTCAATTCCCCACGGTGCTCTGGGTTCCCATTGCGATGACGTCGGCTTGTTTCTCTTGGCACCCACCCTCCGGCCAGAAAAAGCCGTATACCAGACATCAAGACGGAACGAACTGCACTCGTAAGGTACCTTATTGGTCTCATTCCTTTCTTTTCTTCCTCCTCTTCATCTTCCTCTTCTTTCTTTTCTATCTTTCCACTTTCTTTCTCTTATTTTAGATGTAATTCTGTTTGTTTGACTCCTTATTGCTTCAGCTGCCGGGATAGTTTGGTGCACGGCTTTTTCTGGCCATGAAGCGGTTTGACCCCGTCAGATATCGTTGCCCAGTCAACAATCACCCACTCTTTACTTTCGCAGGATCAAGGCACAGTCTGCAGCACCGCCAACGAGTCAGAAAGTGTACCCATGGCAGCACATTGGCAGTGCGACATTTTATCCACCCTCAAAATTGTGAATTGTACACGCCTGCGCAACCGTTACTCCGGATAGCTACCTTACTTGCTTGCCGCCCATACCCGTCCACGATGCATTCCTGACTCGCACACACGCTAAGGTACACTCCATCCCTACAAGAATAGGCCTAAACGAAATAGATAGAAACAGAAATGCCCCGCGACCCCTCCGCCGCGCGTCATGGCCGCTCTCCGTCCCGCGACCATCGCCAACACCGCGAACGACGCCACAGACGGGGTTCCTCCGCCGCAGAAGACGCCCACGCCTATCAGCAGCAACGGCGCAAGAGGCGCCAGCCGAGCACCGGCGGTGTTCCGCGCGACGGTCCAGGATCTGAAGGCACGGGCAGCGGCGGGCCATCACAGGTGCTCTCGGCGGCTGCGCTGGCGAGATTGAATCGGGAGAATGCGAAGCAGGGCGGGAACGGCAAGAGGAGGGACGAGAGGGAAAGGGAGTTAAGGAGGGAACAACGGCGGCAGGAAGAGGAAAGGCAAAGAGCGAGGCAAAGAGAAAGGGAAAGGAGTAGGGGGTACGAGATTGTAGACGTATCGCCGCCGAGGGAGAGGGAAAGGAGTACGGGGTATAATATCGTGGATGTATCGCCGCCGAGGGGCCGCGGGGAGGGTGGGAACTGGAGACAACGGGATCCAGCCAGGGAAAAGAGGAGGAGTGGTAGGGTGGTCAGCGGGGCGGTGCTGGAAGAGGGAAGAGCGGGAGGGGGAGGGAAGGGGTGGGCGGGGCTAAGGGGTGGTTGGAGAGGGAGTGTGGACAGTGTCGCAAAGGAGAAGGAGGCGCTGTATAAGGGCGGAAAGGTGCCGTGGCATAAGGACAAGAAGAAGCTTCGTGAGTTGTTGCCCGGGTGGAGAGAGGGGAAATTGGTTTGACTGACCAAGTCAGGGATACTCATCGGTGTTTGCACTGTCCTGGCCATCATCGTTATCATCGTGACCGCCGTGGAAGTACCCAAAGCTGGGTCGGGGGACGAAAAGCGAGATGACCGCGGCAGCAGCACGAGTGGCCTAGGGATATCACCAAGCAGTATCCCGTCAGGGGCGCCATCGTGGCTGAATCCGTTCGTCTGGCAAGACACAACAGACTTTAACCTCACCTACACAGACGAGATGGTCGGCGATCTGCCGATAATGGGACTCAACTCGACTTGGGATGACTCGGCGAAGGCGAATGATAATGTGCCGGCGCTGAATAAAGACTGGGGCGACTATGCGAAGCGGCCAGCGCGGGGCGTGAATGTGGGCGGCTGGCTCTCTCTCGAACCCTTCATCACGCCGTCGCTCTTCGACTACGACCTTCGCATGGGCATAGTGGACGAGTACACCCTCTGCACATACCTCGCATCGCGATGTGAGAGCACGTTCGAGAAGCATTACGCAACCTTCGTCACCGAAGACACATTCCGGCAGATCAGAGATGCGGGATTGGATCACGTCCGCATCCCGTTTTCCTACTGGGCAGTGCAGACCTACGACGGAGACCCCTACATCTTCCGCACGTCGTGGCGCTATCTCCTGCGCGCCATCGAGTGGTGCCGCCGCTACGGCCTGCGGGTCAATCTCGACCTGCACGGCCTGCCGGGCAGTCAGAACGGGTGGAACCACAGCGGCCGACTGGGCCCGATCGGCTGGCTGAACGGCACGGACGGCGCACTCAACGCCAAACGTTCCCTCGAGATCCACGACCGGCTCTCCAAGTTCTTCGCCCAGCCCCGCTACAAGAACATCATCAGCCACTACGGCCTGGCCAACGAGCCGAAGATGACCTTCCTCCCCACACAGGACGTGCTTGCCTGGACCGAAAACGCCTACGACATCGTGCGCAAGAACGGCGTGTCCGACGCGATCGTCGTCTTCGGCGACGGCTTCCGCGGCCTGGGCAACTGGCAGGGCGAGCTGACGGGCCTCGACAACGCCGCGCTCGACGTCCACCAGTACGTCATCTTCAACACCAACCAGATCGTCTTCAACCACTCAGCCAAGATACGCTACGCGTGCCAAGGGTGGACGGAGCAGACGCTCGAGAGCATGGACCGGTCGACGGGGTTCGGCCCGACGCTGGTCGCCGAGTGGTCGCAGGCGGACACGGACTGCGCGAAGCACCTGACGAACGTGGGCTGGGGCAACCGCTGGACGGGCACGCTGACCCAGGGCGACAAGAGCTCGCAGGTCACGACGCCTAGGTGTCCCACGCAGGATAGTCGGTGCAGCTGCGACCAGGCGAATGCCCCGGCCGGCCAGTGGAGCGACTCGTACAAGCAGTTCTTGAAGATGTTTGCCGAGGCGCAGATGCACAGTTTTGAGAAGGGATGGGGGTGGTTTTATTGGGTTTGGGATACCGAGGACGCGTGAGTTGTTACGTTTTTCTGCGTTGCCTCGACGGGCATGGTGTTGCTAACTGGCGTTTTGTTTCTACAGGCCGCAGTGGAGCTACAAAAAGGGGCTTGAAGCTGGCGTCCTGCCGGCCAAAGCGTATGAGAGGGACTTTGACTGCGATCTGTCAAAGATTCCGAGCTTCTCGGATTTGTCAGAGACTTACTAGACAGTGGCAAATGCTTGTTGGCATTGTTCGGCGTTTTGGACTTGTCGTTTTCTATTTTGGCATCCTGAGCTGATGGTATTGACGATTTTTCGAGGGAGGCAGACCATGTTCAGGGGGTGGCATATGGGACGACCATATTGGAATAAATAGAAGCTCTGCATGCGTAGATGCCAAAACCACGCCAAATCACCTGAAGTTTTAGATGATTAGTTAATAAGTAAAATTATATCCGAAACGCCGAGACCTCATTCCTTTTAGCCCGATTGCTTACGGTCTTAGACCAGTGCAATGACAGGATCTGTCACTCGCTTCGCGAGCGTCGGGGACACCACGGGAATGCCAGAAGGCTCACGAACCGCGAGTATGACACATCCACATCGTTCCGACATTCAGTGTACCAAATGCGGGGCGTACAATACAATCAGTAAGCAGCTCAGCATGTTACGGGGATAACTCCGCCAACCCACATAAAACCGAGATATATATCCGTAACTTCTACAGATACGGATAGAGAGCGCCGGCTGCCGATGCCGCAAACAACCCCGGTCCCATGTGCCGTCGAGCAGCGGGTGTGGTGACCCGCCGTCTCCACTTGTGCGCTTTTTACGTCGGATACAGGCTTGCCATTGGCCGGAGGATCGGACCGCTCATGTCCGCTCTCCAGAGTAAGCCATCCCATGAGCCCGTATCATACATGTACATGTAGTAGGGATTTTGTCGCTGATGAATACTGTGGAAGGGAAATCGTTTTCCCTCGCTATCACAGACTGACATGCAGGGAGAAGCTGCCTTGGACTTTAGTAAGAAGAAAATGGCCAACCCTGGGCCTAATACTAAGTAGTAACATCGTGTATGTAAAACCTTCGCTGGCTGATGAAAGTTATGTACTGTAACAGTAGATGGAGCCCGTCATGAATGAGCATTCGCGATCCACGTAGCATTCGCCCCGTTCTTTCGTAAACTTACCCGTACTCTCGGTGCAAACTCTGAGTGAGCCCCTTAACCCCGAGATTGACTAACGAGCCCCACGAGGTGACGAGGGATCAGTCAGACTCA
The DNA here is from genome assembly GCA_033296875.1 of Achaetomium macrosporum. Classification (NCBI taxonomy): domain Eukaryota; kingdom Fungi; phylum Ascomycota; class Sordariomycetes; order Sordariales; family Chaetomiaceae; genus Achaetomium; species Achaetomium macrosporum. Next base: position 17,468 of record MU860223.1, on the reverse strand, counting down.
CACTGCAGACCAGGGAGCCAGACTCCGTTCATAAGACGTCATGGCTCCTTTCAGGGTCCATCCATCTTTGGATATTTGTTTATGAAGGAGACATCGACGGTATTGCCCGCCGTCAATTGACCTGAGTCAGATCTATAGCTGTCGGGGCACACTCAGTGACGCTGAAGAGCTCACTGAGACACTCACATCGACTGACTCGGTCCTCCGCCTGATATAACCGGACGGTAATCGGCCTCTGCCACAACACACAACCAAGTCAACAAGCTCACGGCCAATTGACGAAAATGGAGGAGAAGGAGAGGCAATCCGGCTTCGGTACCACCAACGCCGACAACTCAGATATGGAGACAGGCCACACCCAGGGGGCAGGAAGCCAATGCCAAGCAGAACAAGACGTCGAGAAGCTCAGTTCAGAAGCGGGCTTTGAACCGATCCGTGCCGCCCCTGACCACCGCCGCCGCAGCTATGACACCGTTTCGAGCCTCCGCCGCGAGCGCTCGAACAATGGGTGGGGGGTTGACGATGTGGCAGAGGATGCCGCCGGAGGGGAGATTGCTCCGTACAACCACCCCAACCCGGAAGCCCACGACCCGTACGAAGTCGGCTGGGAGGGCGGCGACAGCGACCCGCTCTGCCCGCGCAGCTTCCCGACCTGGCGCAAGTGGCTCATCATCTGCATCACCAGCATCGGCTCCTTCTGCGTGTAAGTGGCACTGACCCACTCACACACCGCATCCCCCTAACCTTCACTCATCACCCCTTCCTCTGTTGCTCACCGGCCTTTTAAAAACACAGAACCAACGCGTCGGCCAGCTACACCGCGACCTACGCGCAGATGAACGCCGAGTTCCACACGACGCGGCTGATCGCGACGCTGGGGCTGTCGACCTTCGTGCTGGGCATCGCGCTGGGGCCCTTCTGGTCGCCGCTGGCCGAGTTCTACGGCCGCCGGCCCATCTACCTGGCCTCGTTCGCCGGGTTCATCGTCTGGCTGATCCCGTCGGCCGTCGCCCGGAACATCGAGACCATGATCGTCGCCCGCTTCTTCCAGGGGCTGGCCGGCAGCGCCTTCCTCTCCGTGTCGGGCGGCACCGTCGGCGACTTGTTCACCCGCGAGAAGATGCTCGCGCCCATGGCCATGTTCTCGCTCGCGCCGTTCATCGGGCCGTCGACGGGCCCGCTGATCGGCGGGTTGATTAACATGTATACCGGGTGGCGGTGGACGCATTATGTGCTGTTGATTTGGGCTGGGGTGCTGTTGTTGAGTATTGCGTTGTTTGTGCCGGAGACTTATCGTGGGTGTTTCTCCTTTTTTCTTCCTTTTTTTTCTGGTTCTTGTTATGGCTGGTTGTTCAAGAAAAAAAAGAGAGTGTGTGTGTGTGTGGTACTGACGAAGAGGCGCTGCTTACCTAGATCCGGTGCTGCTAAAGAGGAAAGCACAAAAGATCCGGAAAGCAACTGGCGATGACAGGTGGCGTGCCCCGATCGAAAAGACCAACAGGTCTGTCGCGAAAACAGTCGCCTACTCCCTTCTCCGGCCCTTCCAGATCCTCCTCGTCGAGCCGATGGCCGTCATCCTCAACCTTTACACGGCCGTCCTGCTGGGCTTGCTCTACCTCTTCTTCGGCGCCTTCCCGCTTATTTTCAGCACCAACCACGGCTTCAATCTTTGGCAGATCGGCCTCACCTTCATGGGCTTGCTGGTCGCCATGATCATCGCCTGCCTCAGCACGCCTTTCTGGACGAAGCTCCGGCATCACCTGAGGGAGAAGCGGTTCAAGGAGACGGGCGTGTTTAAGGACGAGCCCGAGGACCAGCTGCCGCCCGTCATCTTCGGCGCGCCGCTGATCACCGGCGGTCTGTTCTGGTTTGGTTTCACCACGTATCCCCAGGTGCACTGGATCGTGCCCATTATTGGGTCTGGCGTCTTTGGTCTTGGGTGAGTACAAGAGATTCTCCTTGGTTGCTTGGTTGCGCCGCTGCTTGATGTGATTCGCCGGTGAAGAGACAAAAGGAGGTGTTTGGGTATTTCCGGGTCATGAGCTTCGAGCCAAGGCAGCGTCCCTGGGCGTGATTCGCATGATAGATCCGCCTTTGAGATACCTTGACAGCTCGTAACTCGGATAGTACGCCGCAGAAGCCACGTCAACGCCTCAACGCCACGGTTTCATCAATTCCTTGTTTGGGCCTGGTTTTGCCACGGCTGTCTGGAAGTGTCCAGGTCATCCTGGCCCCGTTCCTTCAGCTTGCATATCCGACGTCTTCGAGCCTCATGTGCTTACCCGTCGCTAACCGTGGCTTCTTCCGCAGGATGTCGCTCGCTTTCACAGGAGTCTTCACTTTTCTGGTGAGTGTAACCCACTCCCCTTGAGCACAGACAGGCCCGCGGACCACGGCTCGAGTTCCGGTCCAAACTATTGATTGGATGGGATTGATGCTGATACGAGATGGCTGCTTGGGTCTAGGTCGACGCATACCCGCGGTACGCGGCGAGCGCTCTGGCGTCCAATGCCCTGGTTAGGTGTACTTTTGCAGGTAAGCTTTGCTCTGGTTGTCATACCCTCACATATCCGCTGGACGAATGCCTGTGTCCCTGGAGGCAGTCAGCAGATCACATTTTGCTGACTCCGTCTAGCCGCATTCCCTCTGTTTGGCATCCAGATGTACGAGAAACTTGGCTTTCAGTGGGCCACGGCGCTCGTTGCCTTCATCACACTCGCACTGCTGCCATTCCCCTACATCTTTTTCCGCTATGGCAAGAAGATACGAGCCAAGAGCCGCTTTGCGACCTCCGCATAGGAGCGTGGGGGCCACATCGATGTGGAGACATGGGAACACCGGTCTGAAACTAGCCTAATGATCAGAGATGGGCGTGTCCAGGCATGCACTGAGCTCGGCTGTGGTCTGCCGTGGCTGCAGGCGCGAGGATCTACACCAAGGGAAGATGGTGCCAGCCGGGAGCCGATCCGATCGACCGCTGTACGGGCAATACGACGTCTCTCCCGGCTCGCCTGCCAGCATCTGCCAGCTGTCGGCGATACTCATTGAGATATTAGCTTGACCCGCCGGATGGGTTTTGTTCAGTCAACGGGTTGGTATCGGCTCGGCTGGGGTACCGGGCCCCCGGAGATCGGGACACGGTGGGCAGGAGGGCAGAGATCAGACGGCGCAGCCGGATTCTAATCTGTCGCCTTTCGGCTGACCGGTTGATGTACGGCCGCATATACGTGGGCATGGTGGAAGCGGGCTGGGTTATGTTGTGCGTTTCTCCAGGAGCCTCTGGATGGGTGTGCTGCTCATCTATTCGTGACAAGTCACTCGGTGCGTCCAGCATGGGCTCGCTCGAACACGACCGATGCAGCCATTGGAACAGGAAGTAGTCCGAAATAGGCGAGGTTCGAAGACAGAAATATCTCTCAGTCGACCGATGATCGCTCTGCGAGGCTTCCTATTATTGCCTCCTGGATTACACGAATGTGTAAATTTTGACCAGGATCATCGCTCTAGCAGATGATGTCTTTGTGTGTCGGCTGCGCTGAGCTGTGCCGTCAATGACCTACTGTGTATGGTAAGGGAGTCATGCAGCAGGAGGGTTCAGATAGAAAGGAGAGTAGCGGGTCGTTCAGTTCCTCAAGTCTGTAGAAGTCATGGTACTGTAGATACGGCAACCCAACTTTACTTCTTCCAGTTCTTCTTAAAGTCCGCGGAAACAAGCGTTCACATCAACAATATCAACTCACGGATCATTTGCGAGTTGAACGCTTGGTGTTTAGATACCGTATGTCACTTCGACCACCAAATCCCGGTTTTGCAGTCCCATGGAGTTGGAGTTCAAGTCAGGGGCCGTGGGACGCACCTGCTAACATGGTCCGTGCGAAGACAAATGGGGACCACATGAAGCCACTGAACTAGCGGTCGAGGCACACAGTCGCCATTTATGAGAAAATCCCCAGTTAATGTCAAGAGCATAGTGTAGTATCCACTGCCGAGCCGCATGCAGGGAGAGCAACACGCAGAAACGCTGGGTCTGGTCTGTCGAGATCCAGACTGCTGTGCGTTGGGGTTTGGGGTGGGTTGCGACCTGTGAAAGTGGAAAGTGGAGTCCAACCCCGCAGTGGGCGGGAAGAAGGAAGTTTGGACGAAGCACGACTCACGAGTCACGAGCGAGGTTTTAGCTCGGCTTAACGTTCTGCCATTGCCCACCGCGGCTATGCAACAGCTGCAGTGAGTGACGACGGAATTGGACTCAGCAAAAACCACACCGACTCTGCACTCGCCTCACCCATGGAGGGATCAGGAAGAAGCGAACACCCACGACACCACCTCACTCCCTCAATTCGCATAACGCTCTCTCTGCACAACTGCCATGCGAACAATATTGGGCACTCCGGGTCGGAAACGGCATTGACACGCGCGATACAGCTGAAAGGATTTAATCCTCACCCCACCTTGCATATCCCTGGGTTGCAGTAGCTCGCATCTTAACCACCCTCGTGGGCTCGGCCGTATTACATATTGCGACTCGACGACATTCGCCTGTGAAGGAAGCACATCACGGAGCTTGCGATCGACCGAAATCACGGAGGAGGAGGAGGGAAAAGAGGAGGAACTGTGGGGATGCTGGCAGTAGACATCCCACGACGAGCTGGCCGCGCAAACAACTGAAGGACGCCGACGCACCGCACAAGCCACAAGTTTCGACGTCCCGCTTCCGGACCAATTGTCCTTCAACCTAGGTTGCTGAATCTCGAACCTACGCCTCAAGCAGCTGCTTCCAAGCCCGTGCTGACGCTGCGCCAAGTGCTCGCGCAACCATAGAGCGGACGGATAGTTGCAGGGTGTATGCGCCTCCCTGGCATTCCTGTGCGACACGCATTTGCCGTTGCTTTAGAGCCTCCCAGGGCCTTGCGAGTGCCCTATCCGCTCCCGCATGACTCGAGGTTCTCTGTGAAACCGCACGCACAGTCCCTTCCACCGTCCACCTTCCGTTGGCTCCCGTCCGGACGGTGGCGCGCTGTTGCACAGGACCACCTGCTCCTAAATTCCCCGAACCAATTGGCGGGATACCCAGGGGAGCCGCTGGGAATACGAGGATAGCCGCGATCGCGGTGTATCGGGCCTCGTCAGCTGGCACGAGACACGCCTTTTCCCTGTATTGACGATCAACACTCCTAATTGCGGGCAGCCACAGGGTCCCCAAGGGAAGACCAGGAACTTGAAAGCCACCGAGAGCCAGCAGTGCTACATCCGCCTCGCGGAGCCCGGCCGTCACTGTTCGTTGCCGCTCGCAACGCCTGAATTAGACGTGCCGCGGGGGTCAGTCATCCACTCGCTGGGGGCAGCTGTTCAAGCTACCTGTTTCCGTGTCTCTGTCAGCAGGCCCTGACAATTAGAGCGACGTGCAGCGCCAATCACTTGGCATCGCGGTGCCACCGCTGTGATATTGCTGCAGGAGACTTCAGGTGGTCATCGTCTGCTTCTCCTTTAGAGGCCCCATCCCGGATCCGAACGGCCCAGGGTCGATTTGGGTGTTGTGCGTTTCTCCGCTGTCATACAAATCGGTGCCGTATATAAGCCGGGCGTAATGCCGGAAGAAAGTGGGCATTCCGGGCCAGAGGCTTCGGGTGCCATGTCGGAGAGCGAGAACGAGTACGAAGACCACGAACAGCTCGTCAAAGAGGAGGACGACAAGATGGCCGATCAACGTGCCACCTCGGAAGGCGCTGACGCTAGTGGTGAGCCCAGAAAGAAGTATGACCCGAAAGACCCCTTGCGGCCTCGTAGGAAGAAAGCAAGACGGGCTTGCTTCGCCTGCCAGAGAGCCCACCTCACTTGCGGTAAGCCTCCTTCCTGCCATGTGGTGCTTCCACCCCTCCCCGCTTTCCCGGACGGGGTGCAGGACCGTCTGCCACGGAACTCTATATCTCCCCTAACCCTTCTTGTTGATCTGCCTCTTTCAGCGAGCTCTGGGGGCGCCTGCGAATGGTTTGTTAACTGACCCGCTTCTAGGGGATGAGAGGCCGTGCCAACGATGTATCAAGCGCGGACTTATGGATAGCTGCCAGGATGGAGTCAGAAAGAAGGCCAAGTATCTTCATGATGCGCCGCCTGAGGCTCTAAGACCAGTTCTGGGTCCAAATTATAACCCCAACCCGACTCCATCGCGCCAGAATGGCCATCGGAACCCGAGCATCGCAACTTCAGAGGCATCCTCCACCGCAGGGACCTTTTTCTCACAGTCGACTGCCACTCAGTTTCCCCTCTTCTCAAGTGCCCAGACCCCAATAGCCAATATAGCCGAAAATCTGCCCTTCGGCAGTCAGCCATCGCCTGCGTCTCCCTCCTTCCAGACATCAGGGAATCCGCAAATAAGCGGGTTGAACGTGCCCCAGGCCTCAAGCCCCATGACGAATTTCGGCGCCCTGCCATTTGACCCCAGCGACCCCAACATATTCAACTTCAACCTAGAAGGGCTCAACTTTGGCAGTCAGTACGGAGCCATGGAATTTGGTATGCTTGGGCACATGTCCTCGGGTGCTGCGGAGACGCCTCCGCAGGATACCACCATGCCGGGGTCGGCGAGCGGCAACCTCAACCTCGGGTCAGGAGTGTTCGGAAGCGGCGTGAACCAGTTTGACCTCATCGACGGCTTCCTCGGCATCGATACAAACCACAATGGTGTCTATTCGCAGGGCAACCTGCAACATGGTCTCCCACACGCGTATGCCATCGCTGCGGGCCCAACAAGCGTCCAGAGCCCCAGCACCGATACCAACAGCCCGCAGCCCACTACGCTTGGCTTTGACGGCTCTCCTACCATGACCTCATACTCGACGGCGCCGGGTGTGGGAAACAAGCCGGCCAACCAAACGCGGCCGACCACCAGGCAGGCGAATGCTTTAGCGAAGCTCGGACAGCAGTCCATCTTCGCGAAGCGGCAGCGGGACCCGTCTTTCATCTACGATACAGTCAAAGAGCCTTTCGGCTATGTTGCAAGTTTCCACAAGCTCTTCAACCTCATCCAGAGCCGGTTTACGCCAGCACACACATCGCGCATCGCAAAGTCCCTGGCCAGTATCCGACCGTCACTCTTAGCATCCACGAGGAACCTGACCAGGCAAGACCTGGTCTTCATGGAGAAGTATTTCCAGCGTTCCCTGTTCGAGTACGAGGAGTTCATGCACCAGTGCGCAAGCCCCGCTCTGGCCTGCAGGCGGACGGGAGAGGTGGCAAGCGTCAACAAGGAGTTCACCGCCCTCACTGGGTGGACAAAGGATGTGTTGCTGGGCAAGCAGCCCAATCGCAACATCAACCTAGGAGCCTCCGCTTCGAATAACGCCAATTCCAAGGGGCGAGTGGGTCTCACAACTCCGCGTCTCAAGAGCCTCAACCCGGATACTCTCGGGTCAATGGACGGGCCGCAGCCGGTGTTCCTCGCCGAGATTCTGGACCACGACAGCGTAGTCGAGTTCTACGAGGATTATTCCCAGCTCGCCTTCAACGACAGCCGCGGCCACAAGACGCGCAAGTGCCGCATCCTCAAGTACCGTGCGCCGGATAAGGAGGACGGCGCGGGCGAGGGCAACACCGAGGAGCAGGCGCCGCAGAAAGACCCTCGGAATAGCATCCTAAGCAATCGCGTGGCTAAGATTGACGGCGAGCACGGGATATCGAAGCTGGAGCGGGACGGCAAGCTCGAGTGCAGCTACACGTGGACGATCAAGCGCGACATGTTTGACATGCCCATGCTGTTCATCATAAACGTAAGTACGTTGCGCTTTATTTTCGTTGCTTGAACACCAGTGGGTACATGGAACTAACGCTCCCGCAAAAGTTCCTTCCATGTTATTATCGGAATCACAACCAGTTAGCTGTGTGATCGGAGCATCGATGCATTTGGGACGGGAAAAGAAAAGGAAACGGAAAATGGGACATTGAAGGGCTGCTGACGGGTTGTCAAGCATTGCTTTGGATTCGGATACCCGAGTATGTGCTGTCTTCTGGGGAGAGTTTGGCTGTAGCGTCGCGCTGGAGGAGCTGAACAATCAATGGGTCATTGGCTCCATTCATGCTCATCATCGGTGTCTTCACCGGTCGCGTCCAAGGTCTGTCTGCATGCGCTCTATATCTAAGGTATCCGCAAACGTCGCTCGGCTGTGTAAACACCCACTCCCCCGCATTACTTCTCGACCCTATTCCCCCTCCGCCGCCACTCGTTAGGTGCTTTGCTGCTGCTCCTCACTACTAGTGCTAGGCCGTATCAGCCACGCGCCCTCCAGCCGGCCCCGCAACACCTTCCTTCCTTCCCCGGGAACGTCGACCTCCACATCCACCTCCCGCGGCGCCCACCCTTCCCGCGCCAGGCTGCGCTTCGCCACCTCGCAGTCGAAGTTGATGTCCGCGATCAGCGCCTCCAGCCCGCTGTAGTCCTTCTCCTCCCGAATAAAGCCCGTGATGAGCAGCCGCATCTCGACGCCGTAGAAGTCCGCCTGGAACGCGTGCAGCACGTGCACCTCGGCTGAACGGACTGTGTTCTTGTAGAACGGGTTGTAGCCGATCGACATCACCATCGGGTAGACGATGAAGCCGTTCGCTCCTCTGGTCTTTTGTTGGTGTGGCTGGTCGGAGGAGGAAGAGGGAATGTAGTCCGGGTGGGAGGCGGGCAGGTTGAGGGAGGCCCAGCCGAAGTAGACGCCTGACGGGGTCGTGCTGATCCAGGGGGTTGTTGTGTCGTCTACGGGCAGGTTGGCTGTTGGGATGCCGAGCTCTTTGGAGCCGCGGCCGAAACCGCTTATTACGGTCCCGGACATGTGAAGTGGGTAGGGAGGGGAGGGACCTGAGGGGTCGCCGATTAGGGTTGGTCTGTTGGGGGTTGCCATTTTGGTGAGATTGTAAGAGGGCTGGTGTTTCTGGTGAGTTGGTTGAGAGAGGATTGGTCGGACTGAATGTAAGGGTTGGCCCAGGCAGATCTGAGAGAGAGACTTTGAAGGTGAAGTGTTGTTAAGTTGCTGTGTAAGAATCGGAGAGACAGCGTGTAATGCTGACACAGACCGAGGAATCGGGATGGAAACGGAGTGAATTCCTTCAATGGCGGGGTACGTACCGACTGTGGGGTTAGCGGCCTTTTTGCTTGAGATAAGATAAACCGGGACTCGTAGCCGCTTCTGCCGCTTTAAATCCTTGAGGCGGTCTCGGCCCTCGGGATCGGGTGGCACATTTAGATGTCCGGTCTTACAGCAGCTACGAAGCAGGTAATAGGTAGAGTACAGGCCGCGAAGAGATTATATAAGGCCTCTCGGTCTGGAGCTATGACTGGTGCCCACCAACACCACAGCCCACAGCCGATCGTTTCGGCGCCCCGAGTCGAGCCGCAGACATACAAGAGGCGCAAATCAGACACTCTGATGGGACGCGACAACTCTAAACCCGGCATTCCCGAACACCCTAACTTGAACCCCTAAAACAGTTTGCAAGCCCCATAACGAAGGGCAGCGAAGGAAGTTAGTTTTGAGTGTCACGGCGATTGTGCCGTGCCTGCCGGGACCCACGGGTGGGACTCGACATGTGGGAAGCACAGGGCCCTGTGGGTTGAAGATCCTGCACCTCGCTGCCGCGAGGCCTGTTCGTAGCTCCTCGAGCTACGTCTTGACAATCGAGCCTGCCCGTACCGACGGAATAGAGCCCAAGACCGTAGTATAGTTCTGAATACTATTACTTACTGTTACCTGCCTGCATCGCCCGTGACAGTTTACTTCATATCCGAAGCCTCCACCCCGATATTCTTGACAGGAAGGACTAAATATCACACCCGAACGAACTGAATGATTTGGACCGACAGCGATTCTCGAAGAAGATCCCTGCATGCGACCGTACCGATCCGATTGCTTAGCCATCAACCGAACGAATCAGCCGTAGGCAAAGGCGGCAACGGATCCACTGATCGAAGCGATCAGCCGGCTTGAACGAACAATCCGTTGACCGACTTACCAAGAACTCTCAATCTTCGCTGACTTCAAGCGGGAGGTCACCGACCGACTCGGGGAAATTCGGTACTGTCAGACCTACGAGGACCTCCAGGAGGATACGAAGAACAAGATAGGACCTCGGACCGGCTGCTAGCCCATTTGTGGAGCAGTACCACCACCCTCTCAGGACACAGAAGTCCCTCGAGGCGTACGACGACTTGAGAATGAAGCCGGACGACGACTATCTCGCGTTCAAGAATGACTTTGCTCGTTTGGCCGGTGAATGCGGCAAGCCACGTGCTAGCTGGAAGCACGAGTTCGACCGGCGCCTTACTGACTCTCCAGCGTGCCCTGGCGGGCGCATTCATTGACGATGCAGTTACTTTCGACCAGTTTGTCCGCTTGGGAATGCAACATGCGATGATCAACAAGCGCGTCTCGGAGCGCCAGGCAACCAATCGTCAGGCCACCGCGGCCAGGGCGAAAAACAGCTACAAGGCAACCCCGAAGAAGACAATTCTCAGCAGTGGCGGGGCAAATACCAGGAAAACGATTGCGGGCAATTCCGATAAGAAGCTCATACAGGATTAAGTCCGTATCCTATACCAGGAAGGCCGCTGCTTCGTGTGTCGCGAGACAGGCCACACTTCGAACACCTGCCCCAAGAAAATCGACCAGGATGCCGCGGACCGGGAGGTACGCTTGAAGGCCCTACAGGCTAAGTGGGCACCCACCTCCGACGCCGAGTCGAATGAGACCCCAGAAGCGAGCCGGGTGCGCTTCAACCATCCCGATGGCTCTTGGGCGGAAAACTGAGCGCCCTGGGGAAAATTGACTCCCTCCCAGGGATGATATCGACTGTGGCACGGAAGGACCCGAATTTCCTTTGGAGGTACCTTGGCGGTGAACCCTTTTTAACCTCTTGTACCTTATCATTCAATGAAGCTCGTTGACTACCTGCAATACTCTGGTCGATACGGGAGCGAATGGCGACCTTTTTGTGGATAAGATGTTCGGCCGACAACTGGTTGGGCGACTTGGGTGCGAGAGGTTCTCTGGCTTTGACCCCCATGCGGTTGGGGGCTTCGACGGGGCTATCTCGCAGATCATCGACCTTGCTGTGAGAGCCCACCTGACGATTCAGAACCGAACGATTGAGAATGAATGGTTGATTGCTGTCGACTCCTCACACGACATTATCATTGGCCGGAGATGGCTCGATTTACATGACATCATTGACCGACTGCAAGCGTCGACGACTCCTGTTTCCGCCAGAGTGGGAACCCGACCTAGATTGGAAGAAAGGAATGAATATCCCGCTGGACTAGTCACCCGCGAAGCCCACGGACCCGAAAGTGATGGAGGATATCCGCCGGCAAGAGAGGCTGATGGATGAGGAAGACCGCCGTCGCCGAGCGGGCCGGGCCGCAGTCAAGAAGCGGATTGCCGAATTGGAGGCCGTGGTGGAACCCCAGCAAGAGCTGAAGGCTGGGACAGCGTCGCAGAAGATCACGGTCTTGTCCCGACCGGTCGGATTCACGGAACCTCGATTGGTTGTGCCGCAAGATGAGGGCGTTCGCAAGATGGAACGCACCCTGCAGGCCGAATCACCTGGCGGGTCACGCCAATCGGAGCAATTCCGTGGCCCAGTTACGCCTAGTTTGAGTCTCACTGATAGGTATAATCCCAGCCGAACAGAGGATCCTTCGCAGAAGGGCATTGATGCCCAGGGTCCATACGTCCTTCGTCGCGATACCATCGGTTGGTACAAAGACCGACCCCCCAACACCGCAGTGATCGGCACTAGTTACCGCCTTCCAGCGAACTAGTCGGCGCAAGAAAGGGCCTCATGCGGTGGTAGCAATCGGGATCACCAGCCTCCATGAAATCGACAGGGTCCTCTCAGATGACACCGCATCCACTTCTTGGAATCACGTACCGCTACGCCTGAGATCCCTTTCCATGACATCTGAAGTTACGTAAATTGGAGATCTGCGTTCATGTCGTCTAACTAAAATTGCTATTGATGGCACCAGAATTATTTCCAATCATGAAACCCTTTCCCAGATTTCCAAAGATATTTCTTGTCTCGCCCTGGTTCCTCATGGCATTTGCTGCTGTTGTTTTAGTTTTCTCAAGTAGCTCCTGCAGTAATTTCCCCGAGGCATCCAAGGCAGTTTGCTCGACTGCAGCCTGGCTGATCGCACTCGCCCGATCAGCCTCGGTCTCACCCTCGTCTTGCCTAGCGAGCTGCAGCGCTCCTAGCTTGGCATTCACCTCAGCGAGCTGTTTGTGTGTCACTTCAATCGCATTCGCGACCTCCGTCTCCTTCGTCGATATCATCTGCGTCATGTCTTCGGCCGTGTGTGTCTGATTGAGAGAGCTGTGCCTGTCCCTCGCGTTAGCATCTGTCTATTACGGGTTTGAATGAAACTCACAAAGTCGCGATGCTGACAACTGAAGTGAGAGTAATCTTGCAGTTCTGAAGCTGCTTCGACATGGACTTTATCTGGCCCTGTTTGAAGAAGCCAACCATCGCTCGATCCTGCCAAGACAGCTTTCCATCACTGCTATGCCTGGTCCAGCGAACGAGAACGGTCCTGAACCTGTCGCATGAGTTCGAGCACAGTTCCATTGCAGACTTTGTCTGGTCGGCTATGCTTTCGCCGAGTGACTCCCACTCTGGGCCGGATATGATTTGAAGAGATGTAAGAGAGTTGTCGATGCTGAGAAGGTTGTCTTTGAGTAACTTGATAGCGTCGGGCGCATTGACAATATCCTTGAGGTCATCCACCAGCAGCCGCACGCAGTGTAGCGCTGGTACGGCAATACCTACGACGCCGGCTGCGATACTCAACCCGTCCATCATGAAGAGAGTGATGACCGTGCTAGATTTTTAAGGGGTTCCTATGTGCTCACGAAGGCCAGAAGTATCTGGAGGTGGCAAAATGACTTGAAATCCTTGACGACATCATGACGCAATCATGTGTGGCCGTCGAATAACTATAGCGTTTGGGCAGCGCCCGCAGCCGCAGCCGCAGCTGCAGAACGATCATTTGCGAGAAAACACCTCAATGTACCGGAATGCTCTTTTGCAAGCTCCCTTAGTCGCGAGATGACACAGCCGCCGTCAGCATCTTTTGGAGCCCTAGCGCAAGGCATCCAAGTTGGGCAGAGCTATGGGTCAATCAACGCAGTGTTCTATCCTCCCGCCGGTAGACTAACCCTACACTGGTGCTGAAGTGATGCCAAGCTTTCCACTGACCTCCTCTAGAGTATGCCCCCGAGGCATCCTCAGAACGATCGCTCGAGCATCTCGACAGCCTCCCGGAAGCATCTTTTGACGCAGCAAAAAATCAGCCTGTGGCGACCTGCCTTCCCAACACGCGCTGCGAGGTCCTCGCACAGATCAGGAGATGGGCCGACGGAGACGGCGGGCGACGGATATACTGGCTCAAGGGCATGGCTGGCACCGGCAAGTCCACGATCGCGCTGACAATCTCCCGCGAATACAGCGACAAAAAGCGGCTCGGCGCCAGCTTCTTCTTCTCGAGAGGCGGAGGCGACCTCGCGTCGACACGGAGGTTCGCCGCGACGGTCGCCGTCCAGCTTGCGGAGACGTCGCGAGAGCTGCGCCGGCACATTGCCGATGCGGCCGCCTCCAGTTGCCGCATCCGCGGGCTCGGCTTGTACGACCAGTGGGAGAAGCTCGTTCTGCAGCCGCTGGCGCAGCTGGGCAGCGAGGCGTTCCCATACCCCCTCATCGTCGTAGTGGACGCGCTGGACGAGTGCGACAACAACGACGAGGTCTCGCTCTTGATTCGATGCCTAGCAGCGGCGGTGGCTGTCGAGCACGTCGATCTCAGGATATTCGTCACAAGCCGACCAGACCAGCCGACCAGCCTCGGCTTCGACAGTATCGCCGCCGACGCACATCAAGACTTGATCCTCCACAATATCGAGCAGTCGATTGTCGATCAGGACCTAGCGGTCTATTACAAATACCAACTGGAACGAATTGGACGGACCTCCGGCCTGGATGCGGCCGTTCTCTCGGATGAGGTGGTCGAGAAGCTGGTCGAGAAATCATGCGGATTGTTTATCTATGCGGCCACGGCATGTCGCTTTATTCGCGAAGGAGGGCCTCTCGCCGGCGATCGACTTGCCCACCTGATCTCGGACGAGCGCTTGCCGGCCAAAGCGGGGACAGAGCTGGACCGAATGTACACGACCGCCCTGGAATACTCTCTGAGCGACCACTTCGACGCGGAGGAGACGGCTAGAGTGCAGGAACTTTTCGGCCATGTTGTGGGGTCTATTGCTGTGCTCTTCGATGCGCTATCGCCTGACAGCCTTGCCATGATGGTAGCCGAGCCAAGGTGGAAGATCACGTCGATGCTAGGAAATCTTCATTCGCTCGTGGATGTTCCGGAACAGGAGGGCAGGCCGATCCGGCTTCTCCACCCGTCCTTCCGCGAATTTCTCCTAGATCCACAGAGATGTTCAAACGCTATGTTCCGCATTGACGCCACAAAGGTGCACGGCAAGCTATTCGACTGCTGTCTTGCGATCATGTCAGGCCACCTCCGACGGAACATGTGTGACCTCCGGCGACCGGGAACACGAATCGGCGATATTCCCAGGTCGGATGTGGACGAAAGCATTCCCTTCGCTGTTCAGTATGCCTGTCGGTACTGGGTCTATCATCTGCAGCAGAGTGATGTAGATCCCAGTGAGCACCCTGGAATCTTGGACTTTTTCCGTTCTAGATTCCTCTCCTGGCTCGAGACCCTCGCTTTCACTGGTAGAGTTGCGGATGGTATCGCTATGGTTAAGCTTCTCGAGGACATGTTACCCGTAGGTGTGCCCGACCTGAATGCTCGCACTCGTGTTAACAGCATACAGGTGAAATTCACGAGCCGATCTCGAACTTTGTTTGGCAGAATGAGGGCGAAGATCGCTCGCAAGTCTACGAACGATACTCTGCCTCTCAACGCGTTCGTATACGATGCGAGGCGATTCCTGTTAAGCCACAGCTCGATCATCGAGGAGGCTCCGCTACAGGTATACTGCTGTGCGCTAGTTTTCAGTCCCGAAGCGAGTATTATTCGGCGTCTCTACATACACCAGCTTCCTAAGTGGATACTACGTGCACCGGCGCTCTCAGAAGACTGGGGTGCACATTTGAAGACGCTGAGCCATCCAAGTTCAGTGGAGGCCGTGGCCGTGGCCGTCTCACCCAACAGTCGTCTTATCGTGTCGGGCTCTAACGATAACACGGTGCGCGTATGGGATGCGGCAACGGGTGCTGCACGGCGCGTGCTCGAGGGCCATACAAGTCCGGTCTTAGCCGTCGCCGTCTCGCCCAACGGTCAGCTCATCGTGTCAGGCTCTGGAGATAACACGGTGCGCGTATGGGATGCAGCGACGGGTGCTTCGCGGTGCGTGCTCAGGGGCCATTCCTCCTCGGTCCGGGGCGTCGCCGTCTTGCTCGACGGCCGGCTTATCGTATCGGGCTCTATCGATAAGACAGTACGCGTATGGGATATAGTGACAGGTGCTATACGGCATATGCTCGAGGGCCATACGGACTTGGTCTTAGCCGTCGCTGTCTCGCCCAACGGTCAGCTCATCGTATCGGGCTCTGCAGATAATACGGTGCGCATATGGGATGCAGCGACAGGTACTGCGCAGCGTGTGCTCAAGGGCCATTCTTATATGGTCTTAGCCGTCGCCGTCTCGCCTAACGGTCAGCTCATCGTATCGGGTTCTGCAGATAATACGGTACGCGTATGGGATATAGCGACGGGTGGTACGCGGCGTGTGCTTAAGGGCCATTCTAGTTCAGTCGAGGCCGTCGCTGTCTTGCCCGATAGTCGCATTGTATCGGGCTCTTCCGATGACACGGTGCGTGTATGGGATGCGGCGACAGGTACTGCGCAGCGTGTGCTTAAGGGCCATTCTAGTTCAGTCGTGGCTATAGCTGTCTCGTCTGACGGCCAGCTCATCGTATCGGGCTCCAGGGATGATACGGTACGTGTATGGGATGCGACGATGGGTGCTACGCGGCGTATACTCGAGGACCAATCCTACTTGGTCTTGGCCGTCGCTGTTTCGCCTGACGGCCGGCTCATCGTATCGGGTTCTGATGATAAGACGGTCCGTGTATGGGATCTAGCGACAGGTGCTACGCGGCACGTGTTTAGTGGCCATACGGACCTAGTCTCAGCCGTCGCTGTCTCGCCCGATAGCCGGCTTATTATATCGGGTTCTGGAGATAATACAGTACGCGTCTGGGATATAGCAACTGGTGCTATACGGCGTGTGCTTAAGGGCCATAGGGCCTTAGTCTCTAGCGTCGCCGTCTTATCTGACAGCCGGCTTATTGTATCGGGCTCTTTCGATAATACAGTACGCGTATGGGATATAGCAACGGGTGCTATACGGCGCGTGCTTAGTGGCCATACGGACTTAGTCTCAGCTATCGCCGTCTCGCCCGACGGCCGCCTCATTGTATCGGGCTCTTTCGATAATACGGCGCGTATATGGGATACAGCGACGGGTACTACGCGGTGTGTGCTTAGTGGCCATACGAACTGGGTCCTAGCCGTCGCTGTCTCGCCCAATAGCCGGCTGATCGTATCGGGGTCTTTCGATAACACGGTGCGCGTATGGGATGCAGCGACTGGTGCTACGCGGCACGTGCTGGAGGGCCATTGCCGCTCGGTCTCGGCCGTCGCCGTATCACCTGACGACCGGCTCATCGTGTCGAGCTCTAACGATAGGACGGTGCGTATATGGGCCATGGCGACCGGTGCCGAGCAGCTCGCACTTCCGGTGGCCATCGGTCTACGGCATCTCTCCTTTTCCTCTTGTGGTAAACACCTCGTTACAGATTGTGGAATCTTGCCATTGCCTCCCTCCGATTGTCGCTGTTCACATCACGTTTTCGCTACTAGGTACTGGATCACTGATAATGGCGAAGACCTACTCTACCTCCACCCAGACTATCAAAAGTCATTTGGTTTTCTGTCCGGGAATATAGTCGTTTACGTTTCACATTCTCTGCAGTTCAGTTTGCCCAGAGAGGCATTGTCAGAGAGTATATAGCGATATGTCGCAAGGAACGGAGGTGTGGGGCTCCGTTCCGGGTGTCCTGAGCACCCTGGATGCTGACACATAATGAATGTGTATATAGAGCGGCTCAATCAGCCATCGCATGCTCCTGTTGGAAGTCCAACAGCCACGGATCCACGGTATCGCGTTAATTATAGCACATGAAAAATAGAGATTGTGAGAGCTGCAGAGCGGGAAGTGTCTTGATTGAACATAATGATGACGTCTACGCAGAACAATGGTCTGGGCATTTCCCAGACACTGAAATAGCTGCTGTGCCAAGCCACTGACCCCCCCGCTTGTCCGACCGGACGGTTCCGTCACGGAGAGCAAAGCAGAGCAAGCACAAGCGCTACTAGCCACCTTTTTCCCACCGCTGCCAGCGAG